>ML821475.1:0-47102 GCA_009831015.1 Picea engelmannii
ACTCGGGACAAATTACAAAAAGGAGTAAAACCAGGCCTCAATGGTGCTATATGTGTAAGACACATGAAGAGACTAACCCCCATCTATTTATGAACTATTATTTCTATGTTTAGATTTGGAAAGAAGTGGAAGATTTGTTAGGAATGTAGAACTAGTGGAGAATGGGTTCAAGAAATGATAACCTCAAAGATTGGTTTGAGTGAAGGGAATTGAAAAAGTTTTGTGTTGTGCCTTTTTTGGTTACCTAGAGGATTTGGTTAGCTAGAAATGCATGTATATTTGAATATGTTCAAACCCCCTCCTTTCAAGTTACGACACAGTCATTAGCACTTCTTTCTAGTTTTTGAATTTGTGTTAATAAACGAAGGAACAAACAAGTGGGGGAGTTGGTAGTGGAAAAAACAAGTCATTGGGGCTATTTCGATGGAGCTAGCCAATAAAATGGAATCGTATGTGGTATTGGATATGCACTCCATATCTCTAAGTCTCGGTACTTTTTTTGGTAAGGCGAATATAGGCTCGTGGAAGAGAAACTGTGGGGAATTAAAGGCACTTTTGGTTCTCTTGAAGTCGACACTATATAAGGGATTAGACTGTCTCTAGGTCTTTGGTGATTTTGCATTCACTATCAATTGGATGAACAATGCATTGTAGGTACAAAGCTCAATATTATACAATTTAACTTTGTGTTTGAAAGAACTGGCGAGTCGTTTCCAAACAACTACTCGTACACACATTTATTGGGAATTGAATGTTTAGGTTGATATTTTATCCAAAGAATGTATTTCTAGTGCAAAACTTCATATAACTAAGGACGAGTACTAGGATGGCACATCAATTAATTCAAGGACACTCCCAATCATTAATTTTTAAATGCGACTATGTGAAGACACAATCCTGTAATTACGATAGTTCTGATCCTTAAGTTTTTATAGATATTTAATTATGTTTGTGGGTGGGTATCTACCTGTACTCATGTCAGTCCAAATATTCGAGATAACAAGGTTTGGGAACTTGTTAGAGGTATGATGATATTTGTCTATGTGTTAAAGAAAGCGTTGGAAATTTTTTGTATGCAACAAAAATGGATAGCTTGCGAGTCAACAACCTTATCTTTTGTCCTACACAACATGAACATGAAGATTGTATATTGGTTTTTGCTAGAAATAAAAACACATCTTTTTCTGAGGACAAAAACACAAATATGAGATCTATGGAAATAGACCTGCATAATAAAATATTTCAACATAATAAAATATTTGTTGTGATGAACTGTTTCAATGGAATGTCCACAATAGTTTTTAGATCACCCTTTGAATCCTCTACATGACCAACAATAAACTAATAATACTTAGGCCACCTTCGTGAGTATGCATTAACCTCGACAACTTGACCTATCCAACAACATTAGATGTTTCCCTCTATTTCACACACACGAATAACTTGACCCTTGTCTACAAATACTTTATCCAAGACCTTCGATGCCCATAAACAAGTAGTTCATGACAAAGTGGCAATGAATTGTACATATTATATAATTACCCTTTGAAAAAAGAAGGACCCGGCCAAAATCACTTCAAAGTCCACGAATAAAAAACAAAAATTGTTTGGATGTGCAAGATCATGCATTCTTCGAGGACAAAATTAGATCAGACTCCCCTAGTAATTTAAAAAATGATCTCCTTCTCCCATAATATGTTAGGGACCTAACCCCTCACATAGGTAGAATAATATATTTCCATGTAATAAAGGTCAATATTAATAAGGCCTAGCAATAAGGAAGAGTGAGTACAATGTAAGAAGATCTAATAGAAGCTTCCGCTTCTAGAAGGATCTTCCTCTAGATGGTTCTTTTGATAGACATATTTAGTATAAATAGGAATCGGGGGTATGAGAACTTTTGTCTTGGATATTATTGTAATAAAGCTCTGCTCTGTTGGAGGTTGCCCCCTTGAAGAGGCAAGTGAACATTGCTCTCAGTAATCAAAGTGCTCTTTCTACTGTTATTCTGGTATCATTTTGGTATTATTATGGTGTTGTTCTGGTTATATTATTGTTCATCTGCCATTTCTAGCTATGTATTCATGTTCTGCATAATTTTTTATTTATGGAATATTCCAAGTGGTATTAGAGCACCTTCCTCGACATAAAATTGTGGGTTAATTTTTTTCAGGGTAGAGACATATTCTGGTGTCTTTAAGCTACAGAGATATTTTGTTACGCGCATAAACTTGCGGTCGAGAATTCATACACACAGGAAATACAAGAGGTACTTAAGCGCACATCTATTGGCCACCCTTGTAACCCATGTTGGTACCCCTTCTAGTGGTAGTGCATCATACAACACCTGTATACAGATCGACCAAGATTTCTTGAAGCCCTCCATAGATAAACCGATCGGTCGCCTGACTGTTATAGTGCCACCGAGAACAACAATCGAGAAGATAGTCTCTAGTACCTGGGTAGTTGGGTATTACAGCTAAGGGCACGGTCTAGCCTCCTTAGTTGGGGCTCTGAGATATTGGGTCGAGTATTATTGTTGGAACCCGCATGTATATTAGAGAGCTATAGCATAGGGAAAACCCTTGTCTGTAGAACCCTTGAATACCTAACCCTTGGGAAGGAAAAAAAAATAGAACATACAAGATCTATTGTCACGCAACTGTGTCTCCTGCATTCGAGTTGTGAAATTACTACATGTTTCTTCATGTTAAACAATTGGGCATTTGATCACTGCAATATTCTTCAGATTAGAATATAACTACGCAAGAGTAAAAAAAAAAAGTTGGATCTTGTTGGCACCATTATTTGATACCTATTCCGTTGGATTTCTCTCTTCACCCTTATCGCAGTCATACCTATCAATTTTCAGCAAAAAAAAAAATTGTGGACCCAACCCCCTTCCAACACCCTTATTTGGGCTTTACCCCATTGGATTCAACTCATCGCCCTGATCGTTGTGATGCACTTCACCCATAACCCATTTTTTGTGTGGTCCCACCCGCCCCTTTTCGTGTTCCCTCGTCATCATGGCCCATACTTGTAGCCAAGACTTGGAAGCTCGCTTCAATACCTTGCACTCTAATTTCACAGAAACCCAACAAGAAGTGCGACAGCTCAGTTCCAATATTGTCTCCATCAATCAAAAAATGAATTCCTCCATAGCTGCCTCAATCGCGGAACTCAAACAAGACCTCAAACCAGACATGACTACCCAGCTGGAATCGGTCACTACGATGATCTGCGCCAAGCTGCATATCCCTGCAAATCTTCCCTTATTTGACCTCCCTTTGCATACCGAAGGTGAAACTTCCTCTCATTCCCAGAATTTTCAGCCCCATCACTTTTAGCGTGACCTACGCCTTTCGCGTGTGGATGTGACCAAATCTGATGGCTCGGATCCCACTGGTTGGGTAACTCAATTGGAACATTATTTCTCTTTGTATGGCATTACGGGTGAGTTGGCCAAACTCTAGTATGGTGTTCTCCATCTAGATCATGAACGTTGACAATGGTGGCAAAGGAGAAAAAGTTCTCGCCAAGGGATGTGGTATGGACACACTTTGTGGCAGAGCTTTATGAATGCTTTGACACCGACACCAACCATTTAGGTCGTTTGACAAAGTTAAAATAATCTGGCACAATGGAAGACTTTATAGCTGCTTTTGAGCGACTGGATTTTCGTACAAAGGGCATGTCTGATGCTTTTTCCGAGAATGTTTTATCAGTGGCCTCAAGGATGAGATTCATGCCCATGTCCTCGTGGCTCGACCTCAAAGTTGGGTGGACGCTACTAAAAGAGATAAGGAAGCACAACAAGTTGTCTCTTCTCAAAACCGAAAACCCTCCTTTATTCCTCGCACTAAACTAGTAACTCCCACTCCTCCTTCTACTCCACTAAAGATCAAGAAATTGACCAGGGTTGAAATGGTTGAACGCCAACTCAAAGGCCTTTGTTATAATTGTGATGACAAATATTTTTTGGGACACAAGTGTAAGGAATAAAAGATTTTTATGGCCATCTCAGAGGATGTTGAGGCTCCCCTTGTGTCTGTACCACTTGAACCCACTGACATAACCCCTCCCTTAGACCCTCCTGAAGTAGAACCGGTCATTTCCCTAAATGCTCTCACTGGCTTCTTTGCTCCTCAAACCCTCAAGCTAATTGGTTACATCAAGCATAGGAAGGTCATCATTCTTGTTGATAGTGGAAGCACCCATAATTTTATTCATCACCGCATTGCCCAAGAAACTAATTGCTATATCCGGGCAGCCAATAATTTTAAAATCATGATTGCCAATGGCGAGTCCATTAAATGTGGAGGGCGTTGTGAAAATGTGCATCTCCAAATTGGTGACTACCACCTGAAATCTCAAATGTTTGCTATCGACATGGGCAATTGTGACATTGTGTTGAGTGAAGAATGGATAAGGACTTTGGGTCCCGTTCTCATGGATTTTAAGGAATTAACCATGAAATTTGACTAAGAGGGCCAACCATATAAGTTCCAAGGCATCACTGTCGGTTTGATCCGGATTTAGGAGCAAAACGAACTGATTAACTCACTGAATACAATAAACACAGAGATAGGAAGAATAACACAAATATCTAGTGAACAATATCTTCTATTAAATAATGAAATAGGTTGAAACTGTAAAACTGCAGAACTAAAACTTGCTTGAATGGTGGTAGCTATATCTAAGAAGAGATGTGGTTGCTATGCGCATCCGTCTGAGTAGAATCGATTATAGTGATGCTCCATAGGCCCTTTTGGTATTGCTCATGAATGCCAAAATCCTAGACATCCAAAAACCTAACTCTAGAAGGTGAAACGCCCAAAGTCATGAGGGCCCTATAGGTAAGTTGGTGCAATTTGGTACGTCAACTTCCTAGGGTCGTAACTTTTTCATACAACCTCCATTTTAGGTGCGTAATAGCCCATTGGAAAGATCTTTCAAAGAACTACATATTTCGCCATCAAACTGACTCTGTCTACATTTTGACTATGGCGAGGCAAAAAAACAATGTTTAGGGCCCCAAAACAACTCTGAAAGTACAACAAGATGTGTTGACCTGAAAACATACAAAATAAGCCAGTTGGATTAGGCGAGAGTCCACCTGTATCCACCTCGAGAATGTGTGATGCTTTAGACAACTGTAGAAGTGTAGAACTCACAATTATAAAGCAATACAGAAAGACGTGTTGAACAAAAACGGACACGAGGAGCCAGCTGGAATAGGTGGGTGGCCACCAATATCCACATGGATCAATCTTCCCCCCTTAGGAAGCAATGGTCTCCATTGCATTGAGTTCCCCCATCAGGTGAGTAAACTTCTGTTGGATTTGGCCCCGGGTGAGCCACTTGCCTTGGTATAGGAGTTGCCCTACTTTGACAACCCGATAAAGTTGGATCCACTGATGGTGAGTGCCCTTGACCTATGTGTCCACGATCTGATCGGTGGATGCTTGTTCCATGCAGTCAGGATTGAGCTTTGTTGGTGTCAATTGTTCTGCGATCTCAAAGGTGTCAAATAATGGAGGAAAATATGGCCTAAGGAGGTCCACATTTAATACTGGATGCAGACCAAGGAAGGGTGGACTGTTGAGCTCAAAATCATTGCTACCCATAGCCTTGGTGATAGTGTAAGGCCCATAACAGAGTGGGCAAAGATTTTGATGGGGCCCGGTGAGACGCTCCTTCTGCAAATGTAACCAGACTTTGTCGCCAACTTGAAAATGGTGTGGTATCTTATGTTGATCGTGGTGTTGCTTGTACTTAGCATTGGATTTCTGCAAAATATATTGGACCTATTGGCAGATGTGTTGAATCTTCTCAATGAATCTGGTGGATTTATCGATCGTAGAATGATCAGGAGAAGAATCTATCTGTGCGGTGGTAAGAGGAAGTGTAACATCAATGGGTCCCAAGGGTTGGAATCCTAGACCCACCTAAAATGGGTTGTGGTCGGTGGAACTATGGAGAGCCATGTTGTAGTTATGTTGGACATATGGGAGACTCTCGTCCCATGTACGAGGATTCTTAGAATTGTACATGCGCAAGATGTGCACAACATCTAATTGACGACCTCGGTTTGGCCATCAGTTTGGGGGTGGAAAGCAGTGGATTTTGTGAGCTTGGTTTCCAACAGAGAACAGAGACTCAACCAAAAGGTGTTGAGGAACCTGTTGTCTTGGTCAAAGATTATGGTCTGTGGTATCCCAAAGTGGACCCAAATTCATTTGAAGAAGAGTTTGGCAGTCTCTGTCGCGCTGACATTCTTCTTACAAGCTATGAGGATGGCCATCTTCGAAAAACGATCAACAACCACAAACACGCAATCATTTTCATGCTTGGTGGATGACAAACCAGACATGTAATCCATTGAGATGGATTCCCATGACTTCTCGAGAATAGGAAGAGGGGTGTATAAGCCTTGCTTCTTGACGACTAGCTTGGCAATGGCGCAGGCAGTGCAAGATTTGATATACCTACTGACGTCCTGTCGAAGTTTTGGCCAATAAAACCAGTTCTGAAAAACGACCATTGTTTTATCTACGCCAAAATGTCCTCCCATCCGACTGTAGTGGGCTTCCCAAATCAGCTTTTCACGCTCACTTGTAGGAACACAGAGATGGCCTAGGTGGCATAAGAGTTCATCTTGAATGTGAAAATCAGTGAAAGTGGCGCATGTACCTAAGAGATGATATGTGGTGGCGAAGTTCGGATCTTGTTGATAAAGTTGGGGCCACTCTAATGCTTCATGTCCATAGGACTGGAGCACAGTGGTGAGTGCAGCCACAGGAGGTCGACTGAGGCAGTCAGGGACACGATTGGAGATATTTGTCTTATACTTGATGTTGAGATGGAACTGATGTAGGTAGGTGGACCACTTCTCATGGAGGTCATTCTATAATTTCCCCTGTGTATGTATGAACTGCAGAGGCTTGTGATTAGTGTGTATGATCATCTTTTTCCCAAGAATGTAATGTTTCCATTGACAACAGGCTTGTACAATGGAATACATTTCCTTGTCATAGGTGGGGTATTTGCGGACAATATCGGAGAGTGTCTCACTATGGTATGCCACAAGATGCTCATGATGAGTGAGAGTTGCACCCACAACATAATCAGATGCATCGATCTCAATCTCGAATGGTTGTTGTAGATCGTGCAAGGAGACAACTGGAGCTGAGCACAAGCGATGTTTCAGATCATTGAATGCTCGTTGATGCTCCTTCCCCCATACGAAATTGGCCCTACCACCACCCTTGGTCACCTGGTTAAGGGCCCATGCAATATGGGAGAATCCCAACATGAATCTTCGGTAGAAATTGGCTAGTCCCAAGAAGCTCCGAAGCTCGGTCAGTGTGGTCGGGGCTGGCCAGTCATGAATGACTTGGATCTTAGCAGGATCAACATGCACCCCATGCTCATCAACAATGTAGCTAAGGTATTGGACCATGTTCATGCCAAAAGAGGATTTTTCCAAGTTGGCATAAAGCTTGTGCTACCACAGAGTGCTCAAAACCTATTGAATATCCCGCATGTGCTCCTCCCACATTCTGTTGAAGATGGAGATGTCATCCAAATATACTACCACAAACGAGTTGGTGAAGGGTCTCAATACATCATCCATCAACCCCATGAAAGTGGTTGGTGCATTTGTTAATCCAAAGGGCATGACTAGCCATTCGTAGAGACCTTCTTTAGACTTGAATGATGTCTTCCAGACATAAGTTGGTTCGATGGGAACTTGGTGGTAGCTAGACTTCAGGTCAATCTTGTTGAAGAACTTTGCTCCCTTGAATTGGTCAAGAAGGTCATCAATCCTGGGAATGGGGTAGTGGTTCCTGACTATGATTTTGTTTAAGGCTTTGTAATCAATGCAGATTCGCCAAGTCCTGTCCTTCTTCTGCACCAGTACAATCGAGCTTCTGCAAGGGGAGGAGTTGGGTTTGATGTGCCCCTTTTGAAGAAGCTCTTGGATCTGAGGCTTGATTTCATCATTCTCCATCAACAAATGCCAATAGACTAGCCCATTAGGTAGAGGTGCGTCGGGGGTCAGATCAAGGGGATGCTTGACTTGGCAATGTGTTGGTACCCCTGTAGGTGAGGAAAAGATGTTTATGTATTATTCCATGATCCCATCCACTTGCTTCTATTGCAAAGAGAGGCATTTTGTAGAGGCCACAGATGTGGTGGTGACCTTTTTCATACTTTGAGCATGGATCAGAAAGAAAACAAACTTCCCGGTTTGTGAAATGACCTTACTGCATTGCTTAGCAGAGATTAAAGAAATAACAATAGGCGAGGCCATCTCTGGGATCCTGTACAATTGTCTACCCAAACTAATAATAACATTGTGGGGTCTAGACTGATACACATCATGACGCTTCCACAAATATGGTTATCCTAAAAGAACATCACAAACTTCAAGGGGAGCAATATCACACAGTACCTCATCTTTGAAGGGCTTGATGTCGTAGGGCAGACGACATTATTGGCTGACACAGATATCTCTTCCTTGACGAAGCCAGCTGATGGTGTAGGGTTGTGGGTGCAGTGTCATTAGCAGGTCCATCCTCTTGACGACCTCTACTAAAATCAAGTTCTTATGACTACCACTATCGACAATGAAATGAATCGGAGCCCCCTTGACCCACATCTGTGAGTGAAAGAGGCATTCCTCTTCCTCTGGTTCTTCTGGTTCGCTTGGCCAGACTTTGGTGGTAGCTACCATGACATTGGGTTCAACATCGATAATTCTCTTCCCTCCTTCAGGATTTGACTTAGAATCAGAATCGGCCTCTGACACAGAAGCCTTCAACTTGTCCACGAGGGACTGCTTAGAGCTGCATTCGTCGGTGTTGTGCCAAGGAATCTTATGGTACTCACACCATTTTCCCATGTCCTTCTTCGTCTTCTCATTGCCCTTATTGTGTTGTTGCTTGGACAGATTGTCTTGAGGGTGATCATCTCGACTTGGTCCCTTGTTGTGTGGGTTGGGGTTACCTTTTCCCTGCTTCGGCTATGAGGGGTTTGCAAATCCAAACTCTCGTCATTTCTGCTTATATTTCTGCTTGATCTTGACAGCGTATCTATAAGTCATGCCCAATAAGTCGTTGTCAAGGAACTACATTTATGTTTGAATGTATCTATGCAAACAGTTGCAATATTTGAGCACCAGATGACGCTCAGAATCTTTGTTACCCAATTTGGTGCGTAGGATATGGAAAATATTGGTGAAGTTTGGTACTGTTTGGTCCCTTTCTTGACATAGGGTGTTCCATCTAGTGTACTAGTCCTCATAGCTTCTATTGTAACCTAGGTCTACACCCATGCACCTCCTCTCTCATTTCTCTATGCCTTAAACAATTTTTCCTCTTCCGGTTGGTTAAGTCAGTTTCCCATTACTGAGTGACTTGGTTCTTATTTGTTTCTTTCTTGATTGAGTCTTCACGCATTTTTGTTTCTATTGTTTCTTGAAGGATAATTACATGTCGTATTTGGTTCAAAATGCTTGTCATCATGTTTTCCATTGATTGAGCTCACAACAGGTATACCGAGCCTTTTTGTATGCACAAGATATGCTCGTGAACAAAACGCAGCAATTCAGAGTAGTCATTTTCGGGCCTGGATTGTCAAATAGACAGGGTAATTTTTCAACGGTAAAGATCCAACAGGTCGATCAGATCAATGGCTCTCGTCCATTCGAGGGTCCAGAATCGCGCGGGTTTTAACAGAAGGCATTAGGAAAGTCACTCCACGACTTCGACATTCGAGCGTCTGAACTTGTCATTGTTTCGATCACCGAAGTGTTGAACTCCCGAAGTATTTAACATTAAATGCAGCTTAAGACCGAGTTAATTAGTGATAAGTATTGGCTAATCACTTCGCGAGATCATCACTTCGAGAGATTTTCATGCTTTACATCCAAAAACTTCCAAACATCGAAACATCGAAGTCCCAAAGTGATGTTAGGCTCCCATGTCACTTCGAGCCTGTACTACTTGGGGAGACTTCCATACACTTTGCATTCAAAATCTCCCGAACTCTGAAGTGTCGAAGTAACGAGAGATTTCCATGTCACTCTGAGCCCGTACTACTCCGGGAGAACTTCATGCTTCACAATACAAAACTCCCGAAGTGTCGAATCATGTGGCAACCATCAGTTGAGACATGTGGCACACTCATCAGTCATGACACATGGCACTCATTCCAAGTCATTTGGTTGCGTCATTCACCCATTTCCACGTGACACGTGTCACCATTATTTCCATAACACGTCAACGATATGACATCTGGCCGCCACATCAGATTCGGGAGATCGTTCTTCGAGGGATTTCCAAGCACAACATTCAAAAGCTCTCGAGCTCTAAGAAATTTGCGCCATCGCTAAGTATGGCTAGGAGGTTTTAATATGGCAGACATATAGAAACTTTAGCAGGGTTGCCCAAATCACAGATTGTGACAAGATCGACGGTCACACTTCATTGCGGGGACGGAAAATGCTCGAACATTAATTTTTCATAGCAGTCCCGCAATTGAAACCATGTTACAACTTATGAGGTACATGGCAGCTTGTGGTGGATTGTGGGGCTAGAAGCGGTGTGGACCCAAACCACCCTCGACAACTTCTGCAATTGTGTGCTTATATGACGTCAGGTCACCACATCACTCCAAGAGATTTTCACGCTGTACATCCAGTCATCTCCAGTAACCTCAAATAGTGCGCAGGCATGCCAAGGCTCAATGCATAACTCATTTATGTCACTCCGAGTCATTCTTTTTCATTCTCAGTTCATTCCAGCGCATGCATCAGTCCAGTTTCATTGCCAGTAGTAGTTTTTAGTTGTTTGATTACATGATTCTTTTAGATTAAGTTAATGAGTGGTTTTTTATGTGGGATAAGAACCACTCTTGTTGATTAGGTCAAGTGTGAAGTATACATTGTTGCACTCCAACAGTGTTTTAGTCAATTTAATAAGTTGTTCTACAGTTGTTAATGTAGAGTTAAGTCTCAGTCCCAGATGGACGAGAGCCTCTGCAGCTCTGATAAATATGTAGTTTTTGTATGTTTAAGGGGGGGGGATTTTGGGAAAGGATACCAATACATCAGACTGGTTGGACCCGTTCTATGCATGGACTAAATCTCTCTACCTAGTTTATATACTCTTGATGACAGTGTTTCGTTCAAATCTTCATGTGTTTTTATCTTATCTTGAATGCAATTTTTTATCTGTGCAAAGTACATTTCATTTCCTTCAGCTATTGTATAACTTGTCTATATTAATATGCAACCTGTGAAAATAGTTAATGCTTGATCGCAACCTGAGGGAGTAATTGTGTTTTTGATACATGTTTAATGCCTTGAAATGATATTTTAAGTATTAGACTTCTTGCAGCAGATTATTCATTTAGTGGTTTGTTGTTTCCCTTTGTTTTAATTATTTTACTTGTATGTCATTTGTGTGCCACCAGCCAAAGAGAACCCTCCTCCGTGTCAGTTTTCCAACCCAACCATGTTATTGTCTTGGTAAACCAAGCCTCCTACTGACCAACAAAATTTAAAACCAATTATTACAAACTTGAGGTGGCCTAGATTTTCCCTTTAGCAGTCAGGTGCAGACTTTAGGACCAACATCTTCTGGCGTCATTGTCGGGGAACAAAGTAACGAAATATCTTTCCCTAGGAGAACGACAATGATCATATTTGATCTTTGATGGTGAACAAAGACTAAACACATTCAGACTGCATATCATTCACCTAGCGACTCCATGGTTAAAGAATCCAATGGCAACTCCACAATTTTAAGAAGTCATATTTTCAGATGGAAGCCATCTTGGCTCGGAGGTTTGCTCCTTTTAATTTCTCTATTGTTCCTAGTTTTCCAAATGTTGTTCCTACTATAGATGAGTGGGGTGATTTTTGGCCCAGATTTAGAGAACATAGAGATGACAACCTTGTTGAGTATTTGCTTGAGTTTCATGAACTCATGCATCAGTGGGGAATACATCATGAGGATGTATTAATGAAGATGTTCATGTACTCATTAGAGGGAGATGATCGTGAGTGGTATCGATCCTTGCCCTCTGCTAGCATCTCATTAGAGGGAGATGATCGTGAGTGGTATCGATCCTTGCCCTCTGCTAGCATCTCCTCCCTGGAATAGTTCCATGCTGCATTCAATAAGCATTGTAAAAGGTTTTTTCCAGCTGATTTACTTTTTGAAAATTGTTGTGAAGAATTTGGATCTCATATTCGACAGTCACTTATTAGTTCTTTAGTAGTGAAAATAAAAGGGGATTTTCCATTGAGGAAGTGGAGAAAGATTCAGTTATATATGAGTCTTCTTCTGATCCTTTTATTCAAAATATGATGTTGGGAATTACATTAATGATGAAATTGATGATAACAAGGCTTTGGATACATCTTGCATTATTCTAGGTGACTCAATTAGTCGTCGTTATGATACATCTGTTGTTCTTTGTTCTCATAAAGATTTGATTAACTATGAGGAAAGTGATGTTGAAGGTCACAAGCAAATTTTTCCCCTTCCTTCTGAAATTGTTGAGCAACAAGAAATCTATAAGTCTGAAGACGACATGTTGGAGCTAGAACGAGGAAAAACTAGCAATGCAGAAGACATACCCATTCATTTCAAACAACAAGATGAGCAGTATCAGGAGTATCTTGCTTCCCTATATGGTTGTGAATCACGTGACTTTCATGAGCCGTTTCAACGAGGACAAGAGAAACTCAGTCTTATTTATAATGCATATCTTACACAACAACAACTTTGTCCTCTCAACCAGTTGGAGGCTTTTCATGAGTTTTAAGATCCAAAAGTGAGATGGATGGATTCTTATTTTTCCAAAATCCCAAAGGTTGTAAGTTTTAGCATGATCATCATTTGCGACCATAAGTACGAGATGCTTGCCAACTTTTTGTCGTATTTGCTATATCCTCTTTGGATTATTCTAAATAGTGACATGCATAGAGTTACAGTTTTCAGTCAAATGTTTTCTTGGTTTCATTGGAAGTGGAATTATACATGATTGAGATGGTTTTCGGCTGAATAGAGTAGGTAGTAGGAGAATAAGCTCATAGTTCGAGCGTTTAATTTTTAGTTTGAAGATTGTTTTTTAGTGTGTTGATTTTCAGTAGCTTGTTTAAATAAGAGACTCCATAGCCCAACAAAGGCACTGGGGTTTAGTTGCAGTCTCAAGTTTCAGTTTGAACAAAGACTCCATAGCCCAATAAAGGCACTGGGGTTAGCTTCAGTGTTAATTTTTAGAGATGAATGGCTCAAAGACAGTGGCAGAGATACATCGCACGCAGACAGAATAGAGGTAAGAAAAGGAAGGTGGGAGCAAGTTATTAAATTCAAAGGCATCGATCTGTGGCTCTTAGCACCTCACAGGGAAGTGTTATCCTCAATTAGAGCCAATGTTCTAACCTAGGTCTGCACCCCTGCCCCTCCTCTCTCATTTCCCTATGCCTTAATCAATTTTTTTGTCTTCTGGTTCGTTAAGTTAGTTTCCCATTATTGAGTGACATGGTTCTTATTCATTTCTTTCTTGAATGAGTCTTCATGCATTTTTGTTTCTATTGTTTCTTGAAGGATAATTACATGTCGTATTTGGTTCAGAATGCTTGTCATCATGTTTTCCATTGATTGAGTTCACAACAGGTCAACCGAGCCTTTTTGTATGCACAGGAAACACCCGTGGACAAAACGTAGCAATTCAGAGCGGTCATTTTCGGGCCTGGATTGTCAAACGGAGAGGGAAATATTTCAACGGTAAATATCCAACAGGTCGATGATATCAACGACTCTCGTCCATTCAAGGGTCTAGAATCACACGAGTTTTAAGAGAAGGCATTAGGAAAGTCACTCCATGACTTCGGCGTTCGAGCGTCTGAACTTGTCATTGTTTCGATCACCGAAGTGTCAAACTCCCGAAGTATTTAATGTTAAACACAACTTAAGCCCGAGTTAATTAGTGATAAGTATTGGCTAATCACTTCGAGAGATTTTCATGTTTTACATCCAGAAACTTCCGAACGTCGAAGTGTCTAACCGTCGAAGTCCCGAAGTCATGTCAGGCTACCACATCACTTCGGGCCCGTACTACTTCGGGAGATTTCCATACACTTTGCATTCAAAATCTCCTGAACTTTGAAGTGTCGAAGTAACAAGAGACTGCCACGTCACTCTAGCCCCGTACTACTCCGGGAGAACTTCATGCTTCACAATCCAAAACTCCCGAAGCCCGAAGTGCCGAAGCACGTGGCAACCATCATTTGAGACATGTGGCACACTCATCAGTCATGACACGTGGCACTCATTCCAGGTCATTTGGTTGTGTCATTCACCCATTTACACATGACACGTGGCACTCATTCCAGGTCATTTGGTTGTGTCATTCGCCCATTTCCACATGACACACATCACCCTTCTTTCCATAACACATTAGCGATATGACATTTGGTCGCCACGTCAGATTCGGGAGATCGTCCTTCGGGGAATTTCCAAGCACAACATTCATAAGCTCCCAAACTCCAAAGTGTCGAATTGACGAGAGACTGCCATGTCACTTCAAGAGAAAGTCACTTCGAGAGATATTCATGCACCACGTTCAAACGCTCCTGAGCTCTAAGAAATTTTCATTGTCGCTAAGTATGGCTAGGGAGGCTTGAATATGGAAAACTGATAGAAACTTTAGCAGGGGTGCCAAAATAGTAGGGTTAACTAGATCACATATTGTGACAAGATCGATGGTCACACTTCATTACAGGGAAGAAAAATGCTCGAATGTTAATTTTCTAGAGCGGTCTCTCAACTGAAACCATGGTATAGCTTATGAGTACATGGTAGCTTGTGGTGGATTACGGGGGTCGGAGTGGTGTGGACCCAAACCACCCTCAACAACTTCCGCAATCGTGTGCTTATATCACGTCAGGTCACCACATCACTCCGAGAAATTTTCATGATGTACATCCAGTCATCTCCAGTAGCCGCAAATAGCACGCAGGCATGCCATGGCTCAATGCAGAACTCAGTTCCGTTACTCCTAGTCATTCTTTGTCATTTTCAGTTCATTCAAGTGCATGCATCAATCCAGTTTCATTGCCAGTAGCAGTTTTCAGTTGTTTAATTACATGATTCTTTTAGATTAAGTTAATGAGTGGTCTTTTATGTGGGATAAAAACCACTCTTGTTGATTAAGTCAAGTGTGAAGTATAAATTGTTGTACTCTAGTAGAGTTTTACTCAAGTTAATAAGTTGTTCTACAGTTGTTAATGTAGAGTTAAGTCTCAGTCCCAGATGGACCAGAGCCTCTGCAGCTCTGATAAATATGCAGTTTTTGTATGTTTAAGGGGGGGATTTTTGGGAAAGGATAGCAAGACATCAGAGTATTTGGACTCGTTCTATGCATGGACTAAATCTCTCTACCTGGTGAATATACTCTCGATGAGAGTGTTTCGTTCAAATCTTCATGTATTTTTATCTTATCTTGAATGTAGTTTTTGATTTGTGCAAAGTACATTTCATTTCCTTCGACTATTCTATAACTTGTCTTTATTGATATGCAACTGGTGAAAACAGCTAATGCTTCATGAAGATTTGTTTTTATCGCAACCTTAGGGAGTAATTGTGTTTTTGATACATGTTTAATGCCTTGAAATGATATTTTAAGTATTAGACTTCTTGCAGCAGATTATTCCTTGAGTGGTTTGTTGTTTCCCTTTGTTTTTATTATTTCACTTGTCTGTCATTTGTGTGCCACTAGATGTTACACATTATTTTCATCACCCCTATGACCGTTAATGATGTAAACTTATCCTTTGTCTTTAGAAGGATCAATGGCCCGAATCCCTGAAGAAAAGTGAAGATACTTTTTCCTAAAGAGATGAAATTATAATTTTCCTTTGTTAAAAACCTGAGAAAAAGGGATCATCGCACCTTGCTTAGTGTTAAGGGTGCGATGATCTAGGATTGTCGCAGGTTGCACCACAGTGACATGCTACGTCGTCTCAATTTGCTCAGTGTTAAGGGTGCGACGATTTTCATACAAGGGAAAAAGAGCATCTTCTCGATTCTTCTAAAAGATAAGCTTTGAGGGTGAGTTGGCCTCCGATCGGTTTGGATTTGAGTCGCATCCCTGATCTCATGGGATCATCCTAACCTCCTCACCCTATCCTTTCCAACTTATAAAAGGAGAGGAGTTCTCATGGGGAAAGTGAGTTGTTTTGTAGCTTGGATTGAGTTGGCTAGCTTTTGGTGTGAGCTTGAGTAATTTTTGGATTTAGCTTGGAGATTTTCTTTGTCAAGATAGATTGTTGGTCTCAAAATCCTTGGAGCAGAAGTGTGTGGGAAGCAAGGAACTGTTGGAAGGGACCTTACAACATCAAGGCATCGATTGATTTATCCTTTTCATATTTCTAATACAACAATATATTTCTTTCCCATAAAATTGATCTTATTTTATTGTATGACTCCTTGATCACATACATAGGTTTTGTTGAGTATACGTTGTTTCTTTCACTTCGTTGGCTTGTGTCCATTTACAGGTTCAACATCCCATAAGCCTTTGAACGGAGCGAGGATGACACTAGCGAGGAAAAACGACATTTAAAAGGTATGTCATCTATCTCTTGTTAGTTAGTATGCTTGATAATTGAAACTTAGGGAAAGATTTATATTTTGTCTTGTTTTATTCTAGTTTATGGGTGAAACTAGGGAGATGTGTTTGTGTCTGCACTTACCGATTGGTCCGATAACAAAATTGGCGACCATACTGGGGAACGGATTGTTTTCCTAGTTTGTCTTTCTTTCTTGCTTTGATTGCCTAGGTTTTTTTTTCTGAGTCACTGGGAGATCCAGATGAACTCTCTGACTGTTTAATTTCACTAGAAAACCTTCATGCTTTTTATTTTTTCCTTTTTTTCTTTGATCGTCGCACTCTGCTTTGAGAGACAATGTGATGATCTAGGATCGACGCACCCTGCCTTTAGACACAGTTCGACAACATCGCACTGTATTGTTCTCTGGCCCGCGACGATATAGGATTGTCGCACTGTGTTGGTTGGTAGGCCGCAACGATTTTGTGAAATTTTTTAGTTTTTGATGGTTTTCCCTGCCCAGATCTTAGATATGGTTTTGGGGTGAATTTTTGGGTTTGATTATGATCTGATTACAGTCTGCTTGACAGCTTTGAATATGCTTTTAGCTATCTTTGAAACAAAAAAAAATTATTTCTTGCTTTGCATTAGATTGGGGGCATCTTTGCATTTGAAGTAGCAAAATTGCAAGGTTTTTGGCATTTTTAATCTTGAATTCTTAAAAAAAAAATCGGGCCAAGAATCGTGTATTGGTGTACAGTCGCTTTGGCTCATTTCTTGAAGTTCTTGATATTTATGAGTTTAATAAAATCTTGTTACATTGTGCATCTGGGAATGATAAACATTTTCTCCTTCTCGTAATATAGCTTTCATCGAAGTGAAATATTTGCATTCTCATTTCTTTGCATTGTTTAGAGTCGGTCAAAACATCATTTAGTCCACACCATTTTCCTCTTGAGTAACAACAACCTTAAAAATAAAGTTGTTAAATTAAATATTACTTTATAATGGTCAATTAGAAATTAGACTTAGGCATTAATAAAGTCAAAGTGACTTTAGGTTAATTTATTTGCTTTTAGGTCAGATATTTGCTTTTAGGTTATATTTTCACTTTATCCCACATTCATAAAGTGGTTTGACTCTACTTGATTGTAACATATATAAGAAAGCTATTTCCTCTCTTATTTCATTGATTGAATAAAGACAGATAACCTTATTCAAGTTATCTTGGTTTCTCTGTGTGCTTGATCTCCATTACATGGTATCAGAGCGAGGTTAGGGCCACTGAGTCTGGGAGAGCGTGAAGACCTAGGGACTGTTGCCGGCAGTGATGGATCGAGGGATCGCCAGCATAGCACACTCAAGGAGTCGAAAGGGTTTCGGATCAGCCGGAGCCAGGTTCATTTGATTTTTCGGTTTTAAAAGCTAGCATACAGAAAATTTAATTCAGCAGCCAAACCTTACGGATCAGCCGTACAGTCTGTACGAATTGCCATTTTTTTGCTAATCTCTGCAATTTCTGAGTTTTAACTGAAATTTCTCTCAAATTTTGTCAATTTGGATGGTTTGGAGAACAGATTGGTCTGTTCTTACCCAGATTGGTGCCCAGCTTCGAAGATCTAGTGTTTTTTTTTTATTGCTAATTTCTTGAGTTAGCAGATTTGAGGAGAAATTGGTTGATTTGGAGCTAGTTGAGGGCAGATTGTAGGTATTTTTCCATTATTTATCTGCTAAGTTCAATTTTTTACGATCATCTATGGCTACATTGACCAACATCATGTTGGAAGGCAACCAAAAGTTCTCTTCGAAGAACTACAATACCTAGAAGCAACGCATGTTGGCCATTTTTGCATACCGGTGCCTATCAGATGTTGTTCTGGGCACAAGTTCTCGTCCCACGGTTGCAGGTAAAGACCAGGAAAAGTTTGATGGCCAAGACAGAGAGGTCGTGATGCTGATAAAATTGTCCGTGACAGATGAGATGCTACCTGAGGTTCAGAATGGGAAGATTGTTGCAGCGATCTGGAAATAGTTGAAAGAGACCCATGAGATTTCAAATAAGGGTCGAGCATTCTTTTTAAAGAATATGTTGTTCTCGATCAAGATGAATGAGGGTGCCTCTCTCCAAGAGCACTTACTCTAGATCAGGGACATCCGGGAGCAGTTGGAGGCCATTGGTCGGAAGATGGCAGAAGAGGACATGGTGGTGATCACGCTAAACAACTTTCCAGGGTCCTACGAGCACTTCATTGAGACCTTGAACATCACAACTATAGACGTTTACCTAAAGTTTGGAGAGCTATCCAATAAGCTCTTGCAACAGGATAGGTGGAAGAAGCAGTTTGGGAGCAACAATGAGACAGAGGGTTCAGAGCAGGCCTTTGCAGCCAAAGCTAAAGGCAAAGGCAAATGGACAAGGAAACCTGGTCCAGGTAATGATGAGGATGCCACCAAAAGCCTGAAGACCATCACTTGTCATTACTGTGGCAAGAATGGCCATATGAAGAAGCACTGTAGAAAGCGGTTGGCAGATCAGAAGCACAACCACGGAGGGTCTCAGCAGAAGGCCCATATCGCAGAGCACACAGAGGAGAAGGAGGCAACCTTCTATGTCTTTATGGCCTGTACACAAGCAGATCAGTCCAAGTCATCTGCTTGGTTTGTTGATTCATGCGCATCTAGGCATTTCACCAATCAAAAAGATTGGTTCACAGGTTTACACCTAGTCCATCCAAAGACTCGGTGATCTTTGGTGGAGGCGAGGAGTATAATATAGTCGGCAAGGGGAATGTTTAGATTTCTTTCGGAGGAAAGATGCTTATGTTTCTCAACGTCCACTATGTGTCAGGTATGGAGCTTAATCTGCTCTCAGTTAGTCAGATTATGAGGCACTCTCCTCACTTGGATGTCAACTTTAGCAATCACAAGTGTTATATCGTTGACAAGAATACCAAGAAGATCGTTGCTCTTGGTGTGGAGAACCATGGTCTGTTTAGATTGGTGGATTTTGGGCAGGGTAGAGAGCATGCACTGGAAGCGAAGAGTGCATCAGACATCTGCACACTATGGCATCAGAGGTATGGGCACCTCAATTTTAACCACCTCTCTCAGTTGGCACGAGAGAAACTGGTAGATGGACTTCTAGACATTCAACAGAAGATTCAGGGAGTTTGTGGAGCTTGCCAGGTATGGAAGCAACATCGAGCGCCATTTGATGAAGGACAAGCTTGGAGAGTGCAGAGGGTCCTTCAGTTGGTTCATGTAGACGTATGTGGACCAATGAACACAGCATCAATCACCGGTGCTAGGTATTTCCTTCTGTTTGTTGATGATTTCAGTAGGAAAATGTGGGTGTATTTTTTGAAGTTGAAGTCTGACGTGTTTAAATAATTTCAAAACTTTAAAGCATTAGTCGAGAATGAGTCAGGTTGTCATATTACCTCTCTTAGATCTGATAATGGTGGAGATTTCTGCTCCAAAGAATTCAATATTTTTTGTGCTAAACATGGGATCAAGAGACAATACACCACACCCTATACTCCACAACATAATGGGGTGGTTGGAAGGTGAAACCGCACTATCACAGAGATGTCCAGATGTATGTTGCAGAACAGGTGTGTTCCTAATAGGTTTTGGGCAAAGGCAGTGTTCACAGCAATGTACTTGCTGAATAGATCTCTCACGATGGTGGTGAAGCATAAGACTCCAGAGGAAGCATGGTTTGGAAGAAAGCCCGAAGTAAGTCACTTGAAGGTCTTTGGTTCCACTGCTTACACTTGGATTCCAGCTACGAAACGAACCAAGTTAGATCCGAAGAGTAAGAAGATGATGCTTACAGGGTACAACGACACCCATAAAGCTTACAGATTAGTTGATGTTAACACTGATAAGGTCTACTTTAGCAGAGATGTTGTTGTTGATGAGGAGGTTGGACCCTTCCATACTCCTCCCGCATTCAAAGTTACTAAGCAGCCAGAAGTCATTGAAGATTCAGGTGTCAAGCTTCTGATAGCTCCACCTGAAGGGGGGAAAGATTCTGAGCATGATGATGAGGAGTCAGAACAAGAAGAGTCTCCTAGGTCAGTCATATCAGTACATTCTGAAGCAGGAAGCCCAAGTCATGGTGGCAATACTGACTTCATAGCCAGGGATTCCAAAAGACCCAAGTGGTGGCACAACACCATTGGAGATGTTCAGATAGGAGATATGATCGAGGGAAGATCATCACGAGGTAATAGTAAACAACATACTAGCATAGTCAACTTTGCTCTTATGGCCAATATTCAGGAGATCTATGAGCCTCGGGTATTCAAGGAAGCAAAAGGAAGACCTGAATGGGAAAAGGCCATGGAGGTCGAACATGAAAGTTTGATGAAAAATCAGACTTGGGATCTCACAGCTCTTCCATCAAGGAAGAAACCCATTGGCTGCAAATGGGTGTACAAGGTCAAGTACAAGGCAGATGGTACACTTGACAAGTACAAAGAACGGCTAGTTGCGAAAGGATTCTCTCAGCAAGAAGGCATTGACTATGAGGAGACTTTTTCTCCTACAACAAAGATGAGCACTATTCGTCTTGTTCTAGCCATGGCAGCGCAGCAAGGCTGGAAGGTTCACCAGATGGACGTGAAAAGTGCCTTCCTCAATGGAGATTTGAAGGAAGTGGTATACATGTGCCAACCAGAGGGGTTTCAGGTTGCATGGAAGGAGCATCTAGTTTGCAGACTAAAGAAGGCTCTATATGGTCTGAAACAAGCACCGAGGGCATGGTACATCAAGATTGACAGGTATTTGGTTCAACAAGGGTTCCAGCGGAGTCCTTCATATTCCAACTTATATGTCAAAAGAGTTGGTAATGAGATCATTCTTCTGGTTGTTTATGTGGATGATATCATTATTACAGGTAGTGAGGAAGATGCAATTACATGGATCAAATCCAACATGAGCAGAGCATTTGACATGAGAGATCTAGGCCTCCTACACTATTGTCTGGGTGTAGAAGTTTGGCAAACAGGGAGCAACATTTTTGTCTCACAAGCAAAGTATGTCAGGAGTTTGTTGGATAAGTTCAGGATGGAGGATTGCAAAATCTCCTCTACACCTATGGAGAAAGGGCTGAAACTTTCAGCCAAGACTGACTCAAAGGCAGTCAATGAGTCACTATACAGACAGCTAGTGGGTACCTTGATATATCTTACAGCCACTAGACCTGATCTGAGTTTTGCTGTGAACTTCATTTCCAGATTTATGACAACGCCGAAAGTAGAGCACTAGACAGCAGCGAAGCGAGTGCTGAGATATGTAAAAGTGACACTTGACTTTGTTATTCTGTACAGCAGGAGCAAAGACCCGAGGTTGTGTGGTTATACAGATTCAGATTGGGCAAGTTCTGTTGATGACAGAAAATCCACCTCTGGATATGTCTTCAGCCTTGGCACGGGTGCATTCACATGGACCAGCAAGAAACAACATGTAGTCGCCCTTTCATCGACAGAAGAAGAGTATCAAGGAGCATTGAAAGGTGCATGCGAAGCAGTTTGGCTCAGGAGGATGTTATCAAATATGCAAATGCAGTAGAGAGAGCCTACACCCTTGTTCTGTGACAATCAAGGGGTAATGAAACTTGCCAAGAATCCAGTCTTCCACGAGCGTACCAAACATGTTGATACACACTGTCACTTCATCAAAAAGCTTGTAGAAGATGGAATTATTGAGCTACAGTATTTCTCTACAGAGAATCAAACTGCAGACATTTTCACCAAGTCTTTGTGTCCCAAAAAGCATGTAAAATTTTGAAAGAAACTTGGTGTAGTGAGTAGATTGACCATTAAGGGAGGGTGTTAGATTAAATATTAGTTTATAATGGTCATTTAGAAATTAGACTTAAGCATTAATAAAGTCAAAGTGACTTTAGGTTAATTTATTTGCTTTTAGGTCAGATATTTGCTTTTAGGTTATATTTTCACTTTATCCCACATTCATAAAGTGGTTTGACTCTACTTGATTGTAACCTATATAAGAAAGCTATTTGCTCTTTTATTTCATTGATTGAATAAAGACAGATAACCGTATTCAAGTTATCTTGGTTTCTATGTGTGCTCGATTTCCGTTACAAAAGTGCTTATACAAATTGATTAGACATTTTTATATTTTTTGGTAGCAAACCTACATTAGATTAGTTGTAGAGCTTTGGAATAGGTGTGAAAGATAACTTTCCAAAGCTATAAACAAACATAGTATCTTGTGATAGGGAGAGTTAAGTCCACTTGCTCCATTTTGTCCTGGGAAGCCCTTCTAACAGAAGGGTGAAACATGAGGTCGCATTAATACTGGTAGAGTTACTCACCCTGCTTTGTTGGTCTTAGTGTAGAGATTGCGCGTATTATTGGGGGTCACTTGAGAAGAAAATCCTGTGGGGACCTTCTCGAGTTGATTTTGGGCTTAGATACCCTGCCCTTGCGTGTGTATCAGACTGTCGACTGTTTCCCCATGCATCATTGTCGTAATAGGTAACTTTAGTGGCCTATCTCTTTAGGGTCTTTACATAAAGTGACTGTGGAGGGGCAAGTCTTCACGGTACCTGGAATTGACATTGACCAAACTCACTCGGGCTCCTTGGAGGGTATACCCACGTTTATGTGTGGGAGCTTGCATTAGGGTGTAAGTCCGCTAAGCAGGTTGTCAACGTAACTTTTCCTCCCGCTCTATCTCATCCCCTTCTCACATTGTTCTCACGACATTGGATTTCATCACCAACTAGTGTGTTCATTGTAAGAAGGTTTTGTTTGCTTCCTAGATTTTTAGCGTGTGCGGTTTGTTTTCCCCTACAGACTCTAGGTTGGATCTGTGTTTAATGGCATCAGTACCCAGAACGACCAATGAAGTAGCCCCTTTTCCAGGGGAACCTTTTGTTTTTCCCTCTTACGGAAACTGTAAGTTTTAAACCTACGAAGTAAAGCAATGCATATAGATTCTTAAGGAATACAGAAATTAATCAATGGCTCATACACAGAGTACACATAGATTTTATACCAGAAACCCTCAACTGGGAAAACCTTTCTTATTTTCATTATATCGAATTTCACCATTCGCCATACAATATATACAATGTTTTTAGGTATTCCGTAGATACCAAAACCCTAATCCCTTAATCCGGGATTAATTTACAAATACGCTAAAAATAGAAAAAACCGCCCAGAAATAGGGATCATCAGACACAGTTGTCGTATCTGACGCGCCCACACACACACACATGCAAATAATATAACACATACCCAACAAAAACGTTGGTTCTCCTTACATCGCTACTTTGAGCCTTCCAAGTCTCACAATTGGATTGTTGGTATGGTTGTTTTCCACTTCAGTAATCCCGAATGCAACAAGTTCTTCGGTTGTAAGATCTTCTTCACCTTCTTCACTTGCAAGGTCTTCTTCCATTTCATCTTCTTCACTGAGTGAAAGCTCTGAAGCTAGTCACCTGGTGGATAAGAAGAAGAAGAAAAGGAAGATTAAGAAGAAGAAAAATAAGAAAGGGTCCAAACTTCCAACCACTGCCAGACACGTTGGAAAGCAACCAGTTACTGTTAATCGTGCTGAGAGTGTTGATGATGCCAAGACAACCCAAACCCGTAAGCCCAAGTACCCTTGCAGACTTTGTAAGGGTAGCCATCTTCTTAAGGATTGTCCTAGTCTATCCAAGGTTATAGAAGCATGGTCTACACACCCTCATCGACCCATGTCGTCAGCCTCTGAACAACATGTTGATGACCTCCCGTCAACTAGTCAAGATTCGGTTGGGAAGAAGAAAAGTGTATGTTAAGTAGAGGGAGTCATCAAACTCACCTTTGCCCTCATATGGACAAAGCCTCTAAATTACTGGAAGACATGTTTGTTTCCCAGCCTCAACTTCCGGTTACTTACCGCAACCTTACTCTCAACCCACCTGTAGTTGATGGACTGATCAATCTGGTCTCTTCGTCGGTCGGTCTGGTTGATCAGGTAGTCAATCTGGTCATGTCCTTCGTTGAACCAATTGATAAAGTGGTCGATCTGATTTCATCCTCGGTCGATCCCACTCTCCCATTAGAGAGTGAAACCCAAGCGGTTGATCTGTTTCCACTTGTTGACCCCATTCTCCCCTTGGAGAATGAAACCCAAGTGGTCGATTTGATGTCATTATCAGTCGATCCTATTCTCCTAGAGAGTAAACTCGATGTTGCCCATGTTTTTCTCATTGATACAACATCTACCATGCTAGGGGGTATTCCTCCTTCTCCCGTGGAACCTCCTCCAAGTAATGAGGCCATCCTTTTTTATTAGGGTGCACTAACCGGACCTCATCTTCCCTCTCACATTCCTTTCAAGATTACAATACAATTTTGTGGTCGAGATGTTCCTTAGACGTTGATAGACGAATGTGCGTCCATTAGTATTTTGTCCTCTATTGCTTGGCAAGCTTTGGGTTGTCCTCGGCTTATGTCATCTATGCAGAATCTGATAGCTTTTAAGAAAAGAACCAGTCAACCTTTAGGATTCCTTCCTCAGTTTCCTATAACTTTGGGAGGGAAACTATCTTTATTGACATCATGGTAGTCCATGACCCCTTGGATTTCGATTTACTTCTTGGGAGAGATTATGTCTATGCCATGAAGGCTATTGTGTCCACTCTTTTTCGTGTGACATCTTTCTCGCAAGATGGAAGAGTGGTGACTATTGATCAACTTTCGTTTGTTGGTCCTGCTTGACAGTCAACTCAATGACTTCCCTAAATGGTTATTATATGCAGATGGTATCGCCCCCACCACAGGTCAATTATGTGGCGTTGTCTCCCATGCTTTCAACTGTCGATGAAGATGAGCCTCTCACTGTAAGCTCAGTCTCTTATGACTTAGATCTGGTAGTTGACATGGTGATCTCTTCGGTAGGGCTATTAGGGCCTGATCTCCTTACCCCCATCGCGGCCCTCGACATGTGTTCCTTCCAGAGTGTCTTTCTTCCATCGAGTGAAGATATATTGGAATCCATGACCGAGTTTTGTCCCTTGACATGGTTTATTTCCAGAGCATTGTCCTCTTAGAAGCCATGATCAAGAAGAGGAGTTTGAGCATGGTTTTCTGATTTCAAGCTCATTAAAAAATGAAACCATCTTTGAGCATGGT
Organism: Picea engelmannii; assembly: GCA_009831015.1. Classification (NCBI taxonomy): domain Eukaryota; kingdom Viridiplantae; phylum Streptophyta; class Pinopsida; order Pinales; family Pinaceae; genus Picea; species Picea engelmannii. The sequence continues at coordinate 25,792 of ML821475.1, forward strand.
TTTCTGATTTCAAGCTCATTAAAAAATGAAACTAGCCTTGAGCACGTTTTTTTGATTTCAAGCTCATTAAAAAATGAAACCAGCCTTGAGCACAGTTTTCTGATTTCAAGCTCGTTAAAAAATGAAACAGAAGCTATGAGCATAGTTCTTGTTTCTGTGTCAAGCTCGTTAAAAAATGAAACAGAGGTTCGGGGATTGAACCTGGATTCATGAGCATAGTTCTTGTTCCTGTGTCAAGCTCATTAAAAAATGAAATAGATTTCCCCCCTCTTCAATTGAGTCAAGTACTTTGTTACGTATAGTATTTGAAGCTTCTTTTCATCCTCCTATGTCATTGGATGAATCGAAGCTTGGGGGGCAATGCTTTCAGCCTTTGGACTTCCTGCTGAAGTTAAACCGCTAACTTCTTAAGCTGGGGGCTAAGTACCAACCATCCATGTGTTATGTGTTGGGAAGTCCAAGCGGGGTTTCCTTTGGTTCAAGCTTGTGTAAAACCACCTACCTCAAGCATAGTTTCCTCCGGTTCAAGCTTCTGCAAAAATGAAACCAGGTTCAAGCATAGTTTTGTTTAGTTTTAAGCTTGTGTAAAAATAAAATATATCCCAAGCATAGTTTTGTTATGTTTTATGATTGCTTAAAAATGAAAACAATCCTGAGCTCGGTCTTTGTTCTTTCTCGTGCTCGTAAATACCTGAGAATGTAACCAAGTAAACTTTTATCACTTTTTCAGACTCGTAAAGGTTATATGAAAAAGGAACCCCTGGAGTTCCTTTTAAGCTCTTTTCAGACTCTCTAAACATGAAAATATTGCCGAACAATATTGTTCTTTTCATGCTCATTAAAGTATTAAAAAGCATGTCCGTTGAGTGGTAATTTATCTATTTTTCTATCTCATCATACTACTTTACGAAAAAGGACATTTGGAGTTTCCTTCAAGTATTTTCAGACTCTCTAAATATGAAAAACCATTGAGTTTACTTTCTTTGGACTCGTAAAACAAACATCGAAAGGCCCATATGGGACTGAACCACTCCTTCCTAGGGTTCGTTAAATATACTCTGAATGACTCATCTGAAGGATGAGCTTACAGCTCAAGCATATGCTATCCTCCTCAAGCTTGTGTAAATATAAAGAGGTACTTGCCAGAAATGGTGGGGGCAAATCTGGGAAAGAAATGTATCTAAACATGTATTCTATGGAAGAGTCGCTTTTGAACATGACACCCTTTGACTCGCTTTGTGTCTAGGTTGGAAAATTCGTTTGTCTCTTGAGCATACCCCTTTCTAAGATTACAAATTGGTATGTGATCCTTATTGTTGAGTCAGTGTTTCCAAGACAGTTGTCATGTCATCAATATGTTCAAAGAGAAGTTCAACCCACAAATCCTTCTATTGTGTCGACTATTCTATAGTCCTTAAACCTTCTATTGCACCGGCCATCCCTAGGTCAGTCCCGAATCACTGGTTACTCTGATCTACTTCAAATCTTGTTACATGTTTTGTGTCATTGATGGGGGATACATTAAGGCCCTCCTGTGACGAGTCTTTTCTTGTCGACTTCAACTTATTATCTAGGAATTAGACTTAGAAACTAATTAGTACCTTGGAATTTGAATGCCTCAATGGCAGGTTTCCTCTCTTTCGATAGTGGGTTTTCATTATTGACCCCTGATCGAGAGATTCCGTCGAGTGTTCGACTTCAACCCACAAATTCACACCCATTGGATTGTACTAGTGTACCTTGGGAGTCATTGACATTAATGGTGATTTCCCTTGCACTTGTTAATGGTATACAATAATGATCGGTAATCAAGTGGTTTCTACCATGTTTGACTTCAACACATGTATTCGCATGGTTGTATTCATACTATAGATTCGTGGAGATGAAGACCCTGAATCTTTTTTGACAGATTCAGGTTGCATTGGAGTATATTCAGATTGTATCGTTGCATAGATCCACAGTGTATGTCTCGTGGCTGTGTTCAAATTTGAGTCTTTAACACATATATCCACAGTGTATTTTTGGTGGCTATGTTCAGACTTGAGTCATATTAGCATGGATCCACAGTGTATGTTTGGTGACCATGACATGTCTTACTTGACATGGATCTTCACATGTTGACATTTATGCTTTGAGTCATTTGTATTATGAGTATGGGAATGCCTACCTCAATGATGATATATTATTGTACTGTATTTCCTTGTTTGTTGGCAGGTTTCCGACCGACGTGTTCCTCATTCCCTACACACACTCGACAAAGTATTTCAACTATCACTCTGTTCTAACTTCATACTTTGGGGGGCTTATTGTTACACATTATTTTCATCACCAATATGACCATTAATGATGTAAACTTATCCTTTGTATTTAGAAGGATCAATGGCCCGAATCCTTGAAGAAAAGTGAAGATACTTTTTCCCAGAGAGATGAAATTATACTTTTCCTTTGTAAAAAACCTTAGAAAAAGGGATCGTCGCACCTTTCTTAGTGTTAAGGGTGCGACGATCTGGATCACCGCAGGTTGCACCACAGTGGCCTGCGATTTCATTGCAGTTTTCACAGTGTTAAGGGTGCGACGATTTTCATACAAAGGAAAAAGAGCATCTTCTCGATTCTTCTAGAAGAGAAGCTTCGAGGGTGAGTTGGCCTCCGATAGGTTTGGATCTGAGTTGCATCCCTGATCTCATGGGATCATCTTAACCTCCTCACCCTATCATTTTCATCTTATAAAAGGAGAGGAGTTCTCATGGGGAAAGTGAGTTGTTTTGTAGCTTGAGAAATTTTTGGATTTAACTTGGAGCTTTGCTTTGTCAAGATAGATTGTTGGTCTCAAAATCCTTGAATCATAAGTGTGTGGGAAGCAAGGAACTCTTGGAAGGGACCTTACAACATCAAGGCATCGATTGTATTCTCCTTTTCATATTTCTAATACAACAATATATTTATTTCCCATCAAATTGATCTTATTTTATTGTATATCTCCTTGATCACATACATAGGTTTTGTTGAGTATATGTTGTTGCTTTCACTGTATTGGCTTGTGTCTATTTACAGGTTCAACATCCCTTAAGCCTTTGAACGGAGCAAGGATGACACTAGCGAGGAAAAACGACATTTAAAAGGTATGTCATCTATCTCTTGTTAGTTAGTATGCTTGATAATTGAAACTTAGTAAAAGTTGTATATTTTGTCTTGTTTTGTTCTAGTTTCGGGGTGAAACTAGGGAGATCTATTTGTGTCCGCACTTACTGATTAGTCCGATAACACCAGCCAAGGAGAACCCTCCTCCATGTCAGTTTTCCAACCCAACCATGTTATTGTCTTGGTAAACTAACCCTCCAATTGACCAACAAAATTTAAAACCAATCATTACAAACTTGAGATGGCCTAGATTTTCCCTTTAGTAGTCAGCTGCAGACTTTAGGACCAACAACTTCCAACAGGGTAGTATTGTTCCTTAATGGCGTCCCGAAAGGAATCCCATTTAGGGGCCACCACAAAAATTGTAGATTCCTCCACCCTAGGCTTTGCTTAGAGTAAGTATCCCACCAGTCTTTAACATGGGGAATGACCTTGAGGAGTGAAAAAGTGATATTTTCCCTATCTGAAAAATTATGGACCGAAAAATATCCTTCGAGCAGATTCAACCATTTATCTACAACATCTGCATCTATCAGTCCTTCAAATAATGGAATATCAAAATTTACCTGTACCTTGAAGGGGGTTGCATGGCTGCTTGATGAAGATGTTTCTCCCATGGGCAATCGTTGAAGGATATGCGTGAAGTTGTCCATCATTTCGTTCCTTTGTCGTGCGAGGGATTCCTCGAGAAAATTTTTAATAGGATCTCTTGCTCCATCATCTTTCTTCTCGTCTCCTGTGGGTTGTTTTCGGGCTCAGCGACCGATCTGGTAATGGATCGATTGGTTTGAGTCCCAACTTCTTGTACCCAGACCTTATCGAGGACATGCACGAAGAAAAATAAATGAAGAGCATACCGCTATGATACCACTGATCTGGATTGAGGAGTGGAATGAACTGATTAACATATTGAATACAATAAACACATAGATAGGAAGAATAACACAAATATCCAGTGAACAATATCTTCTATTAAATAATGAAATAGGCTGAAACTGTAAAACTGCAGAATTGAAACTTGCTCGAATGGTGGTAGCTATCTCTCAGAATAGATGTGGTTGCTACACACATCTGTCTGAGCAGAATCGATTACAAGGAGGCTCCATAGGCCCTTTTGATAATACTCATGAATGCCAAAACCCTAGACATCCAAAAACCTAACCCTAGAAGGTGAAACACCAAAATTCATGTGGGCCCTATAGGTAAGTTGGTGCAATTTGGTACGTCAACTTTCTAGGGCCTTAACTTTTGCATACGACCTCTGTTTTAGGCGCATAATAGCCCATTGGAAAGGTATTTCAGAGAACTACACATTATGCCATCAGACTCTGACTCAGTCTACAATATGACTGTGGCGAGCCAAAAAAACAATGTTTAGCGCCCCAAAACATCGTTGGAAGTATAACAAGATGTGTTGACATGAAAACATACAAAATAAGCCAGTTGGATTAGGTGAGAGGCCACTTGTATCCACCTGGAGAATGTGTGAGGCTTCAGACAACCCCATAAGTGTAGAACTCACAATTATAAAGCAGTACAGAAAGACGTGTTGAACAAAAATAGACACGAGGAGCCAATTGGAATAGGTGGGTGGCCACCAATATCCACCTGGATCATGGTTCCCCGGAGATCATTAGTTCCCATTGCATGGAAAAGCTACTCAAAAAAGGTCATTTTAGCATTATTGCCCAACTCCATGCCACACGAGCAACTGAGACACCCTCTGTGCCACAGGACCTTCAATCCATCCTCTCTAAACATCAAGTGGTTTTTTCCACTCCCCAGGGACTCCCTCCTTCTCATGGTGTTCATGATCATTCCATTCCCCTTGTCCGAGATAGCCTTCCTCCAAATATCCGTCCCTATCGTCACCCCTTTTCCCAAAAAAATGAAATTGAGAAAATTGTTCAAGGCCTACTCAATGCAGGTGTTATTCGCCCTAGTACGAGCCCCTACTTATCTCCTGTGGTTGTGGTCCTTAAGAAAGAAGGTTCTTGGCACATGTGTTCTGACTTTCGCGCCCTCAACAAACTCACCATTAAATACAAATTTCCCATCCTTGTCATTGATGACCTCTTGGATGAATTGAGTGGCGCCCAGTTCTTTACTAAACTTGATCTTCGTTCTGGCTACCACCGGATCCATATGAAAGAGGCAGACATTCCTAAGATTGCATTTAGAACTCATGAGGGCCACTATGAGTTTGTGGTCATGCCCTTTGGCCTGTGTAATGGTCCCTCCACTTTCCAAAGCCTCATGAATCACGTCTTCCATCCTTTTCTTCGTCATTTTGTCTTAGTTTTCTTTGATGATATCCTCAACTATAGTAAAACCCGGACAACCCATCTTGCTGATGTGGATCGAGTTCTCCATCTACTCTCTCAGCACCAACTTTTCCTCAAACAATCTAAATGTGCTTTTGGCACCTCGAAAGTCGATTACTTGGGTCATCTTGTTGGCAAGGCCGACTTTGGGGTGGATCTTAAAAAGATTTAAGCTATGCAAGATTGACCTCACCCAAAGACTCTCAAAAGCTTGCGTGGATTTCTTGGTTTAACAGGTTATTATCGCAAGTTTGTTAAGAATTATGGAAAGATTGCGACACCTCTCATTGCTCTCCTTAAAAGGAATTCTTTCACTTGGACTCCAGCAGCTGCTCAGGATTTTCAAACCTTGAAGATGGCCATGTGCACCACTCCAATCCTAACCCTTCCCGATTTCACAAAGACCTTTGTCCTCGAATGTGATGCTTCTGGGAAAGGAATTGGTGTTGTCCTTTTGCAAGAGGGTAGGCCTTTGGCCTTTACCAAACAACTATCCAAGAGAAATTTGGGCAAATCAATCTGTGAAAAGGAAATGTTGGCTATTTTGCATGCCGTGGATCTTTGGCACCCTTATCTATTGGGGAAACGCTTCCAAATTAAGACAGATCATCAAAGCCTCAAGTATTTTCTGGAACAACGTCTTTCCTCCCCATAGCAACACAAATGGGTGACTAATCTCTTTGGATATGATTATGAGATCATTTACAAAAAAGGCAAAGACAATGTGGTTGTTGATGCACTTTCCGGAAAATATGAAGATGAAGTGTCCCTTTTTTCTCTCTCCTTGATTGTACCAGATTGGCTCCAAGTTGTTCGCCAGGAATGGCTACATGATCCAAAAAGTTCACATATGATACAACAATTACAGTCCAATTCTCCAGTTTCCCCAGGGTACTCTTGGCTTAATGATGAGCTTCGATACAAAGGCCATTTGTATTTAAGTAAACAATCAAAACTTAAATCCACGATACTTTCTAAGCTTCATGCTACACCCATAGCGGGGCACTTTGGGTTTACCAAAACCTATGACCGGGTCAAACGTTCTTTTTTCTGGGATGGTATGAAACATGACGTTTGTAATTTTGTGGCTGAATGTGATGTTTGTCAATGCAACAAGGGAGAAATAATCAAATATCCTTGCACACTACAACCACTTCCAATTCCACCTGCTATTTGACGAGATATCTCTATGGATTTTATTGTAGGGTTACTTAAATCAGGCAATAAATCAGTCATCATGGTGATAGTTGATTGTCTTTCCAAGTATGCTCATTTCTGTGCTCTTCAATATGCATTTACAACATCCACTGTGGCTCAACTTTTTATGGATAAGGTCTTCAAGTTTCATGGCATATCACATTCTATTGTTTCTAATCACGACCCAACTTTCACTAGCAATTTTTGGCAAGAACTGTTCAAGCTACAAGGCACCCAATTGCATCTCAGCACAACTTATCTTCCCCAAACTGATGGTCAAACTGAAATTGTCAATAAGTGTTTGGAAACATATTTGAGGTGTTTTGCATCAGAAAGGCAAAATTAGTGGGCTCAATGGTTACCGTTAGCTGAATTGTGGTACAACACTTCGTACCATACAACTAATGTTATTGAATAAATCAGTGAATGTAGACATAAACTAATCTCCCTAGATCCACCTGGATCTAGAACAAAACAAGATAGGACATGACACTTTCCCTAAGTTACAATCATTGAATTTACTACCAAAGAAGGAATGGATGACATACCTTTAGATATCACTTCCTTATATCTTTGTTGTCTGTGCTTTGCTCCGGTGCTCTTGTGAGATCGAATTTGCAATGACACAAACCAACCAAAGTGAAAGCAACAATAATAGATTCAATGAAAACCTAAACATGTGATCAAGGAGTCATGTAATAAAATGCTAATGATTTTATGGGAAGAAACATGTCACCGTATTATATTAAGTAAAAGTGGAAGATACAACCAAACTGCCTTGATGTCGCAAGTTCCCTTTCAGTGGTCCTTTGTTCCAACACACACATACGCTTGTTCCTAATTTGTATGAAGATGGTCCACAAAAGCTTGATGGACAAATGGAGACCTCAAGCATCAGTTGCAACAAGATCCTTCACACAATCTTCAATCTATTCTTTCAACAATTCTTTGCTCAATCTTGCTTAACCTTTTCCACGATAAACCTATCATTATATAGGAGAAGGAAAAGTGGTTAAAGAGATGAGGATGATCCCACCAAATCAGAGAAGCTAGTAGGATCACAATCATGCAGATGCCACCTCACATTCTAGAAGATCCTCCTTCTAAAACCTTCGTGAACTTATTCCTTTCTTTAGCTTTCAAACGCCACCACACCTTGCCTATATAGCAGCCTATGGAAACCCCGTGACCCAGGTATAGAGTAGCCTGCGGAAATCAAGCATTTCCACACTATGTATTACTCCTAGCCTGCAGACTCCTTCTAAAAACAAGCCTTGTAGAGGAAGAAATTAGTTATTTTTCTCACGCAAAAGATCCTTTTGAGAGCCTGAACACATACTTGTAGAATCATCATCAGGGTGACCAAAATAATGTGTAACAACTACCCGCATGACTCCTTTTGAAGCGATGTGTGGACAAAAACCACCTTTCGTTCTCTCATATTTGTCAGGGGTCTTGAAGGTCCAGGCGGTTGACCAAACACTTACAGTTCGAGAGGTTATTCTCTGTACCCTCAAAGAGAATTTGGTCATGGCCCAGAATCACATGAAGCAACAAGCAGATCAAGGTCGCTCTTAATGTCAATTTGCAAAAGGGGATCACGTGTTTCTTCGATTGCAACCTTACAAGCAAAATTCCCTCAAGGATGACCATTGTCAGAAACTGACACCCAAATTTTATGGTCCTTATACTGTTCTCAAGCGTGTGGAACAAGTGGCCTATCAATTAGCTTTGCCCAGTCATTCTAAGCTCCATCATGTTTTTCATGTTTATTGCTTAAAGAATGTGATTGGAACTAAGTGCCAAACTCAAACCAACCTTCCCGAGTTAGACAAAGAAGGCTCTGTTTGGCTATAGCCACAAGCAGTTTTGAAACAACGTGAGTGTCGTCTATGTCAACAAACCATTAAGGAAGTGTTAGTCCAATGCAAAGATACAACTCCAACAGATGCCACTTGGGAACCAACTACCATTCTGCAATAATTTCCTCATCTCAAGCCTTGAGGAAAAGGTTATTTTTAAGGGGGAGGACATGTTAGGGACCTAACCCCTCATGTAGGTAGAATAATATATTTCCATGTAATAAAGGTAAATATTAATAAGGCCTAGCAATAAGGAAAAATAAGTCCAATGTAAGAAGACCTAATAGAAGCTTCTGCTTCTAGAAGGATCTTCCTCTAGATGGTTCTTTTGATAGACATATCTAGTATAAATAAGAGTCAAGGGTATGATAACTTTTGTCTTGGATATTATTGTAATGGAGCTTTGCTTTGCTGGAGGTTTCCCCCTCGAAGAGGCAAGTGAACATTGCTCTTAGTAATCAAAGTGTTATTTCTGGTGTTATTCTGGTATCATTTTGGTATTATTGTGGTGTTGTTTTGGTTATATTGTTGTTCATCTGCAATTTCTAGCTATTTATTTATGTTTTGCATACTTTTTTATATCTAGAATATTACATAATAGGCTACAAAGCACTAGTAGAAGAAGGAAGAGAAGACTAGCAGATCTCGAAGGTGGAAAATTATATGGAAATTAAAATTCCCAACTAAAAACAAGATCTTTATGTAGTCATGATGTAGCCGAGCTTACACAACGAGGTTCCCAGATGAGATTTTCTCCAGAAGAGGGATTTAATAGGGCCAAGATGGTGCTCCCAATGTTACCAAACAACATAAACTATAGTTCATCTCATGGTGGAATGTCCATACTCCAAGGAGGTATGGAAAGAGGTGGAAAGATTAATAGGGATTGGGAATCTTTGGGAAGGAGGAAATCTTGAAGAGGCCTTCAGAATCTGGTGTAATAGAAAGGATATTTCCAAGATCAGAGCACTACCACTTAAAATAGCATGGGGAGTATGTCTTGCTATAAATATAAAGATGTTTGAAGACAAGGATACACTTTACCTAAAAAGTGTTGTCCAATCCTTAAATATTTTAAATGCCTACCCACATGTGCATGRAAAATCTATCTCCTATATACAAGGTGAAGTGACTATAAATRARGATATTCCATGGGCATTTTTTATTATACATCATAGGGGAAACCTTTTAAGGGAGGTTCAAGAGGCATCATATCCTTATCTGTAGATCACRATATTTCTTTTAGAGCTATAATTGGTTAATAAACTAACAACTTCTATGAATTGATGGCTTTAAAGCCAGTCTTGAAATTAGCAAAAGAATTTGGTGTAACCCAATTACAATTTTTTGGAGACTCAAAGTTGGTTATCCAATGGATGCATAAAGAAATTGCTCCATGTGATGAAGTTCTCAATCTATTGACATCTTTTACATATACATCTCTATCTTATATTTTTAGGGACTGGAAAAATGCTACAGATGAGCTCTCAAAAGTTGGAGTTGGGATAGAATGAGGAACTTGGATTATTTCAATAATCCATAATGGACCTAATTTCAACCATTACAATTTCTATTTAGTTTTTGTATAACTATAGACTTTCATAGATCTCCTGATGAATGATTTATGTACTTTTTTTCATGTCATTTTTGTTCTTTTTTTAAGAGACTATTGATGTAATTGAATAGGAACAACTTTCAATTTTTTTTGTGACGATGAATTGGACATAGGAATGCCATGTAGTAGGATTAAAAGAGCTTATGAATGCCATAGGCATATGACAATGTATTTTTGTTATATTAATAAAAATACGGTTTTCCCCTTGGAAAAAGAAGCATGCATGTGCACATGGCTTTCATTTTAAACTTGCTTAACAACCCCACTCTTCTACTCAGTTGCATTCACATTTGCCAATGCTTGATTAAGCAAGCACTAACATGTCCTTCGACGAGATATAGGACATGCCTTATACACATATCTTATTTCTTATCTTGCAATAATCCTATATCTACATCAAAGGATGGATGGATTAGATAAACAACATGTAACTTCATGGTCTTTACTCCAAGCTCTAATTGTTAACATAACAACACCAAATCTAACAACATTTCCCAGTAGCAACTTAGGTGAACATGTGTAGAACTTAGGTGGAGTTTTACTCAACCCAAATGGAAAAGAGATTTCAAATCCCAAGGATTCTTTCCTTGACAACCAACTCTATTCTACTTATTGTTATATAAACAATTAGTGTAGACAATGATAGCCTTCTTTTTTCATTTGGTACACAAAGCCTAAATCATACTCACCTCCTTAGAGTCAACATGAACTTGACAAATGACAAGTATTTATTATTGCACTCACTCCATATTCTACTTACTTTTTTTCCAGTAGAAAATTTCTCAATATATATTATATATATGGTGTTCTCAAAAAGAGTACCAGAGTTCAAAATACAATGCCAACTAGTGACCTTCACCAATATGATACCACCACCACATCTGGAAGCGGTGTATACAAAGATCCATAATACTAATCTCGAAGTAAACTATCCAGGCTTCCTCCCTATGACAATAAAAAAATGCAAGATAATTGCATTAGAACCGACATAAATACAAAATGATAACAGATACACAAAAAAGGAAAGTGATCTAAGCTTCCCCAATCACAAACTATATCATATATATAGGAGGAGTGTAAGAGGGGGGCCCTCCTGTCCATCCTGTCATTTTGAGAAATAAATCCTTCCTTCCGGGACCAGAAGAGCTTTTTTTGAGAGAGAGTTAACATCCTCGTTCTCTTCCCTATATATGTGCTCAAATTTTAAGTCTTTGAACATAGGGATGAGAGACCTAATCTTCTCCATCCAGCCCATAAGGGATGTAACAAAGATATTACACTTATAGTTTAGCCAGTCCACCACAATTTTGGAATCCCCAAGAACCTGAAGCTGATCAATGTCAAGTCTATAGGCTAGAGTTAGAGTAGCCCAAACGCCAAGGAGTTCGACCCTGGTATTCGATCCCATCCCGCAGTTGAAAGTCCACCTGTAGGAAATGTTCTCCCCAATTTTTATAAGTCCTCCAACACCACTCAAAGTGCCATTGTTTTGAACAACACCATCGAACCAACACATATTTGGCAAAAATAAGTCGGGGGGTTTCCTTATCCTTTTGGGGATATAAGAGTTAAGGATGCGAGCACATGGACCTTCCATCAAACCTCAAATCTGAAATAAAGCTCCCTGGACAGATGGTGTATAAGATTCAAAGATGCACTTATTCCTAATCAACCAAATAAACCAACATGTCACTGCAGGTAGCATACACAGAGCCTTTTCCTTCTGCTGCCAATTTCCAAAGCAAAGTAACAGTGAATTACCTCCCCAAACTGTGGTGAAATTGTACTCAATAGCCAAGAACTTTCAAATTTGTTGAGTGAAAGGACAACTCACAAGGATATGGAAAATCGAATCCTCCTTGTAGCACAAAGAACAGGGACTCGGGCCTTCCCACCCTTTTTTTCTCAGGTTATCCCATGAGAGAATTTTATTCTCTAGAGCCAATCACATAAACAATTTGATTTTAAGTGTAATATCCGAAGTCCAAAATGTCTTGCACCAACCTGTAATTGTGATTGGCCAATATTCCCAGGCTAGTGTATTATATACATTTCTAACTGACAATACCCTAGAGTGATCGCCCCTAGTCCAGATGAGCAAATCGTCTATGGGTTGTAACTGAATTCCTGAGAGAATGAGTGCCTTGCAGTAGGATAACCATTCAGTCCCTAGAATCCCGGTGAGTTCTAACTCCTCGTTGGTTTTCCACCGATTTGCTATGAAACCCAAAGAGGCCTGCGCAGAGGCTTGATATAAAAAAGTAAAGTTGCGCGCCCCACGAAGCTCAAGAGATAACATGGAAGAATTATCAAGTCCCATAATTTTATCCAACCCAATTAAAATGGAGGTGCCATTTCCAGGTTTCCAACTGATCCAACGAGTAATGATAGGAAGCGACCTCATTAAGTTTTTCCATATCTGCGATGCAACTGGTTGGAGAGGCGATGACGACCTAAGCCAGGTTGCCACTGAGTAAAACATGAGGTATTTATCCTTGATCACTTTTTGCCAAATTCCTTCCTTAAACAACGCATGCCACAATGAATTTGCTGCCAAGGCATGGTTAAAAAGAAAGAGATTCCGAAGACCCCATCCACCGAGGTGTTTGGGTTTAGCTAATGTCTCCCAGCTATAGAGATGGATTCTCTGTGTCTTACCACCTCACGCCCACAAAAAATCAAATATAAGTTTGCGGATCTTGGATAGCACTGAGACTAGTACCGCCGCCAATGCCATCCAATAAACAGACTGTGTTTCAAGCACCGATTTAGATAAGATATAATGACCACCAAGAGTCAGCCAACAGTTGCACCACTGATTAATTTGCTTTTCAAATTTTATTAAAAGCCACCTCCAGTCTTCAAAAGAATTATTCTCAGATTTTAAATGATACCCCAGATATCGGTAACCCACAGACAGATCCTCAAAATTAAACAAGAACAACCTTCTAAACAATTCCAACGAGTCTTCTTGGATCCCATTGAAGTGGAATGTAGATTTTTGGGGGCTAATTTTTAATCTCGACGCACCATAGAACGTTTCTAGTAAAGTTTTGATCATCTGCCATTCCTCCAGGGAGGCTTTAGACATAATTAACACATCATCAACATAAATAAGATCAAGAAATTTGATAATCCTTGATACCTTGACTCCAGTTAATTTGCCTTCTGCTTGTCCCTTTTTTAAAAGAAGACTTATGCTTTCCATGACAAGAATAAAAAGTAGGGGCGAGAGCATACATCCTTGGTGCAACCAACGCTCACTTGTGAAGAATGAAGAATCCTCCCCGTTGATCAGTACTGCAAAAGTGGAGTGAATCACACAACTCATAATCCAATGAATAGAGTGAACATTGAAACCAGTTTGTACTAAAATCAGTCGAAGGAAATCCGAGTTTACATAGTCATAAGCTTTTCTTAAATCCAGTTTAAGTATCAGTGATTTTTGTTTCCTGGCTTTGATACTATATATACATTATTGTACTGTACCAATGGCATCCAGTATCTGCCTGCCCTTTAAGAACCCAAGTTGTTCACTTGAAAGTTTCCTTGATAAAACAGGTTTGATCCTATTTGCAATTACCTTTGAAATCAGTTTATAACATAAATTGCAAAGTGCAATTGGTCTATAATCCCCAAAGGACTACGATTTATTCTCCTTTGGGATCAACGCCAAGAAATTCATATTTAGAGAGCTTTTAACCCTCCCTCTAATTCTAGAGTCTTCCACTAAATCCAGGAGGTCATCCCCCACAACATCAAAAAATTTAATATAAAACTCAACCGTCCAACCTTCCGGGCCTGGACTCTTATCAATTGAAAAGAGTTTTAAAACATCTTAGATTTTTTGTTTAGTGATCGATCTATCAATTAGAAATGAATCCTCAGCATTCACATAGCGCGGAAATAGTTGGGCAAGTTCCAATTGATCCACAGGTGAAATGTAGGAGTCCTTTGAAAATAAATTCTTAAAATACTTGTTTGCCTCCGCCTTTAGAGCTTCTTGGCCTCTGTGTTCCTGTCCCAATTCATCCCAGATCTCCCAAATATGCTTTTGATTCCTCTTCACACTAGCAAAGTTACGAAAATACTTAGTATTCTGGTCTTCACTTTTAAGCCAAATTGCATGACTCTTTTGCCTCCAATGTTCTTCATCAATGAGTAAAAACTGGTTGCGTTCAGTCTCCAATGTCTTTAATATGCTATCGCTGAAAGGAGAAAGCCCAGATCTCGGTAAGGCAACTAAAGTATCCCTGATTTCCCCCTCAAGAGTTATAAGTCTTCTTTGTTGATCACTCCTTTTCTGTTTGGCCCAGGACTTTATCCGAGCCTTTAGAACTTTCAACTTCCACACAAACCTGTGTTGTACATCTGTTTTCACTAAAAATTCCGGGTCCTTCCAAATAACATTAACAATGAATGCGAAATCTGCCTCATTCAACCAGGTAGGATTAAGTTTAAATGGATAGGCCATCGGGTAAGGTTGTAGATCGAATTGAGCTATCACTGAAGCATGATCCGAAACAAATGGAAGATCCATGCAAGATGAGAACTTGTCCATCTCACTTAGGAGGTTTTTTGAAACAAGTATACGGTCCAGCCGCTTTGGAATCTTATCCAAACCACTTCTACCATTCCTCCAGGTAGGTATCAACACATCCAGAACCAAATCTATCAGGTGATGGTCCAACATCAATTCTTTGAAATAGTCTCCTAGTTTGTCCAACTGAGTTGTCACGCCTCAGACTTCATTAGCTCCAATAGTAAAATTAAGATCTCCTAGAAGAATCAGGTTTATAGTATCTAGTAGACCCCCCAAAGCCACTCGGTCCCAAAAAGTCTTCCTCTCAACACATGGCCCATAGACATTTAAAAAACAAATTTCCTGGTTGTTTTCAGGAGAGAATCCTTTTAGAATAATGCCCCCACCACAAAGTGAAGGAACCAGAGATAATTTTTTAGGGTCCCAAGCAGCCAGTAGCCCACTCGAACTCCCCACAGAGTTGACCGCGCAGATATACCAGTTTGGAACAAATGTAACCATAAATTGTCAAGCCTTTTCCTCATCAACAAGAGTCTCTTGTAACATAATCACATCTAGTTTTAATTTCCTACAAACTCTACACCTGGAGGCTTATTTTAGGGTCCCCCCCACCCCTCGAATATTAAGGGTTAAAAGGATCATGATTTGGCACGAACAAGGGCTTTCATGCCTCTAAGCGCCCCGGAGTTTGTAGCAGATGTAGAAATATCAACAGGTGTATTCACCGAGTGAGTAGCTCGCTTCTGGGCACTTCTTGTCTTGATCAGGGAAGTCTCCAGTCCTAATCCTTTAGACCAAGCATAACTAGAACCTGTCCCCCCACGACGAAGATCTAAAAAGTTCACCAGATCTGTAGAACCAGGTAAAGATAAAATACGATTGCCTTGATAGATCGTGAGAGGCACAGCAGTGTCAACCTCCCAAATGAGAGGAATTAGTGATTCCAATGTCTCCCCAAGTGAGCAGTCACTAGGATCGTCTTCTCGATAGCCGGAAAGTAGTACAGGTTCAGTCCCCCCCGAAGCTTCCCCCACCCGTGATACCTCGAGAGAGGCTTGTGGAACATAAGTGGAGGCCCCCACCTCCAAAAAGTACCTGAAGCCCGAAAACACACTCTAGGTTCCGACCAAGTAGTGTGATCCCTTACCGAGCCAAAGACAGGTTTGACAACCACCGGGTCCAAAGTAGGGTCCCCCAAGGTAACATAACCCCACCCAGAGGAATTAAGGTTCTGTGAAGGCTCCATGACCCTCAAGGAGGTTAGAGTAAGGTCATGTGGGGTAATACCAGGCTCAGTTCCTGACAATGTCGAATTATCCAAGGCAAGCTTTTCCAAAGTGGTAAGTGAGTTAAAAAAACTGGGACAATGTGTTTTTAACTTACCTATAAATGTTTCCGAGCCTGAACCGTTCGGAGAGTCCGAGGAGGCAGGACATGGTACCTCGCGAGCAGTTGAATTGAATTCTGGCGAATCATTTCTCTGCATATTTTGTAGACGAGAGTTCTTCGACTCTTCCTCTTCTACAAAACCCTAACAAGAGATTCTCAGGTGTCCTATCTTTCGACAGAGTGTACAACGGAAAGGTATACTCATGTAATCAAGTTTCTGAGAAAAATATTGGTCCCTCCACCGAATGTCCAAAGTTTCCAGCAAGCCAGAGTGGATGTCCACCTCCGCCAATACCCTTGCAAGCTTACGGTCCGACGCACACAACGAACTTTCATCCACAACTATAAAACGTCCTAGAGAGTTCCCAATGACAGTTAGTGCTCTCTTATTCCACAAATTTAACGGAAGCTCGGGGAGCAGAATCCAAAAGTGCCTAAACTGAAAATATTCTTGCGTAGGATTGAAAGAGATCCTCCATCTCTTGAGCATCAAACTACTAGTATCAAAAGACCAAATCCTACCAAGTATCTTCTCAACATATTTTGACGAATGAAGCATGAAGCTAAGCCAACCACATGGGAGAAAGAACACATTCAGAGTGTACCCTAGCAATGGCGCCCAGTTTGCCTTCACCCAAGTATGTAACGGGGTGGTACAATGCGGACGATAGGAATACCTACCAACCAGGGCCATTAACGCCAGATTCGTCGCTTCCTCCAGTCCTAAATCATCACCCAACACTATTTTTCGATGGGCCCGATTGGGCAGACACAACCTCTTTGTCGGCTGCCGGGTAGTTAAACCTTACAACCAATCTGAAAATCCACACCACCACCCCGATTCTTATTCACACCAATCGAAGCAACACACCCTCGAAGATAAGGACCAGACCACACATTACCCAGACTCTGTCGTTGTGTTTTGCTCACAACAGGGAAATGAAAAGTATCAGTGGTAATCTTCGTAGTTGCAGAAGAGGGTAGTTGAGCAGTTAATGGAGTGTCAGGCACACTAAACAATCCATCTTGTTCCCAAGCTGCCTCGTCAACCACACTCATAAGTGCGTTGACGAAAACTTCCGTCATGGAGCTAGCTGGCTCAAGATGTGGGGTGCCACCTGACTACCACCAAGGGCAGCTCGGGTTAGAGGCCCGTGAAATATACACTCTCCCTAAGAGACAATTAAGAATCAATAACTACAAAGTGTAATCACCAAAGTCCGATAAGACTCGTAATAAAAGCCCCTCGTCTACAACAAAAACAAAAAGCATTCAACCATTGCCAAGTGGAGCACACTAACTAAGACACTCCAATGGAGAGCCACCACCAAGTCCCTCCAAATAGCACCAGGGTTTTTGAAAAAAACAACAAAATAATGGGCAATACCTCCTCTAAAATCTGGAAGTTCTTGGCCTAAATCAATGGTCCTCCCAGAAAACAACTAAGGTGTAGACAAGACCCACCAAAACTACAAAAGGGGCTACACCATCCTGTAAACAAACGTTCCTTCAAAATAAGAGGTGGCTCCCTCCGAGACCCAGCCTGTAGTACCTCCTCACCATTAGAGGCCACCATGAGATAATTGCAGGTTTTGAAAATCTTTCCCCACCCATAACCACATACCTTTTCATTAACAATGCACTTAGTTTCAAGTTCAACATAACTTCAATATTCTGCTTACGTATGATAATCTTAACATCAAACAACCATCTCAAAGTAGTAGTTTTAAAATGAACAAAACACATAATATCTCATATCCTAGTTCTAATAGTTTGGTATCATACATCTCTAAGATGATAATAATTTAGTAATTTGAAATAATATCATTTAAATATACCAACATCATGCAATGTATAATGAGTTTTGTACTTATGTAAGTGATCAAGGTTAGATGAAATCCCCATTCAAAACTAAAGAATCTTACATGTATATTTCTCCATTTAAAAATATACAATCACTAACTTTTATTTACCAAAAAATATTTGTCTACCTAAACTTAAAACACTTTACCAATATGTCAATATCTAATAATAAAATATAAACCCAAATTATTTATATTTTATGTGGTCGAATATCTAATAATAAAATATAAACCCCAATTATTTATATTATGTGGTCCATGGATCCACCAATGGAATCATGGTGACATGCTAGTGTCCACATCCTCTCCATTGAAATCATAAACATTAAAACAATCCTTTATTTATTTATTTATATGTATTCTACAAAAAAAAATTAGACCATAGCAAAGAGGTTTGAAGCACCTCAAAGTTCGGTTTAAGCTCTCAAACTCCATCCATCTCAAACGTTTGATAGACCCTCATATAAACATTCCATACATACGTCCTCTCCCTCTAATCATTATAAACTCGCCTCAACTTCATGCTCTTGGACATGTTAAAAGAAAACATAATCCCAAATCTCACCCGCTCGTGTTTAACAAAGTCTCATTGAATCTGCTCTCCGCTCGTACACATCTGCTCCAGCTCTCCTTTTTTGCTCGGAGAAGGGCCATTTTATTGGCTTAGTAGGTAGCCTTTAAATTTGGTACTGTTCGATACCCACTTAATTTTTTCGAGATCCTGTAGCGTCTTGCTTGTATTTTTGTTACAAATTGAGAAAACCGCAGAGGAGGGAGACGAGAGGAGATTACTGATGACATCGTGATGCCATTCGCAGCAGAGACTTAGTAGTACCATGCCCGATCGGGAAACCAGGTGAGTATTTTACACTAGGTTTGCCCTAGTTAAAACAATATCTTTGAATAAATCATCACACTATAAACCCCAAGTACCAGCAGTAATCCTTGTTTGTTTTTCCTTAACGTGTCACTGCTTTAATTCTTCACAAAGTCAGATGGAAACAGCCCAGAACATTTTTACTGGACCTGTTTGATGAGTAAATAGAAAAAGTTTAGCTATACCGGTAGGTGGGTTTTTGTGTTCAGTAGAATTGATTATAAATTTGCATGGGACGAGCTGGCTATTTGGTGTCTGTCAAAACCACATTTTATTTAATGGCTGTGCGAATCAGCCCTCATTCGATAAGTGAATATTAATTGGTTTTACATACCCATGCAGAGAATAAAGGGTTTATCCTACATTGGCAACAGTGAACACTATTGGTAAGACACGGGTAGTTTGTAAGGTACTACGTGCATCAAAGCTTTGCTAATCGGAAAGTTGGCTCTGGGGTGCAAGAGTTCTGGTTGCTGTGATTGCATCCTTCACCAGTCTACGCTTCGAGGTGCCTGTGTCCTCTGTGGGTCCCCTTGTGTTTGTTTTCTTTGTGATGCCTTCTAAGTTTGCAAGCTTTCATTAGAAATCAAGGTCGTATACCCTTGTTGAGGATTTCTGTAACTCCCAATTTAATTCATTCTCATGGCAAAGCGGATAGCATTCAGCTGCTTAACACCTTTTTAGGAAACCAATGGACTTATTCCCCTTTCCTAGCCTATTGGGGTGCCATTTTTTTCTTCTTTGTCATGTTGCACGCGAACCCATCCCGACCCATAGGAGACTGCGTCTATCCATCCCCGAGGAGATGGGGACTACTGGGGTGGATTTCCCGTTTGTAAGGGTCGTCCCCGAGGGTGACTTCCCCCACGCACCCTAGACGTTTACTGCCTAAAATAGCGAAGTTTGCTAGACACCCCTCAATGGTTTTGGGGACGTCTGGATGCCCCCTATATAAATTGGCATCCACGTGGTACTGGTTCTGCAAGAAAAATGTTCACATTGGTTCGACGTTCAAACCATGACAAATATTATCTATGCAATGCATACTGGAATATCATACAGCATGCTTTTGTATTTGGAGGATAATCACACCAACAATTTTGCATCTTACCTCCCTTTTTTGGTAGGTTTTTATACTCTATTTCTTATACCCATAGGCTATTTTTAGCCTCGTGGACGTTAAAAATTCTTTCTTTCTTAAGGGTTTTAATATCTATTCAAACATTGTCTTTCATACCTATATTTAAGAATTGCTACTTTTATTGAGTTGTATCATAGTCCTATGTTCTATAATCTCTGGTTTTAATACATATATATCTGCTGTCACTATCTGCATGTCCCCTGGAATTTTCGGGTGACTTCTGGCCGTCCCTGAAACAAAATCTCTTGCCCCCTGTCCCAAAACTCGGTGCAACATATTTTTTTTTGTTTTTGATTGTAAGGACTTGAAGAAACATGACCCAAGGGGCTGCACTGTGGAAAGTAGACTTCCTTTTGATTAGGTGCCAAGTTTGAGTTGTAATTATTCCACCAAAGTCGCCCAGGACTTGTGCCCAACCTCATCCCTTTGTAACTCACACCATTTGCATGGAGGAAACCACAACAACAATGGAAACCTGTGGATTACTTGTTACTATGTTGGTCTCATCAGTAAAACAATGTCCTGTTTACACACTTGGGCCTCATTTGACGAATAGATATCAATTAGGACTCTGTACAGATCCATTAAGGGAATCGGTGGTTTCTTTCATTTTACAACCTAGTCTCTCTCGTTTGATAAGTACACATTGATCAGTTGTTGCATGAATTTGGTCAGTCAAGTGCTTTTTCTCTTCTTAACTTTACTGGCCCTCATTTAATTAGCATATATTAGTTTCGGTCTAGTTCCACACGCTCTCATTTCGCAAATCAAGGGTTTTACATTTTACCTTTTCTCAACTTATTTAATCGTTCAAATTTCGATTAGTAGATGTGAGGCAATGTCTACATATCAGAAGGTTTTGTCTCTTTTCTCAACTTACTGAGACCTTATTTGATTAGTATATATCGGTTATCTCTAGATGTTCATTAGGTCTTCGAGGGTTACCCCTCCTTTTCTGACTTTTCTGTTTTTATCTGTAGTCTTGTTTAATATTCTCTCCTGTTATTTTCAAGTTCCCAGATATTCAAGGGTTTTCCTTCCTTTTCTGACTTTCATCCTGTGTATAATGTTATTTAGTCTTGTTTAACCTTCTTTTTGTATTCCCCAGATATTTGACTAGTATGTATCAGTTAGTCTATACATAAGCATTTAGGTTTTCAGGGGATTTCCCTTCTTCTCTGACTTTTTTGCCCGTGTATTCTGTAGTTTTGCTTAGTGTTATAATTTTTCCCAGGTATTTGATGAGTATATATCAGTGGGTTCCGACTCCCTACATAAGCACTTAGGTATTCAAGGCTCGTATTTCCTTTTCCGACTTCTCTGCATGTATAGTCTGTAGTATTGTGTAACCTCTTTCTTA
>ML821475.1:49213-61770 GCA_009831015.1 Picea engelmannii
TGGGCTTTGTAAGGATATTCGCAATATGAGTACATAGGATGGATGTGCTTCACATGATGTGAGTTATGTTACTTGTAAATACTGTTATTTGTCTCTTTTCTACAATTGAGAGACGCTAGGAGGAATACTGGACTGTGAGCATTATTGTGCCATCTGGTTGAAGGTGAACCATATAATAAAGATCATGATTTATAATGCCTCAACTGAGGGTATCTGAAGGTTACGCTTTAGAGGTGAAAGGTTTTCACTCCTCGGTACAATCACAATTATGCAATGGATATGCCCTGCTTATGATATTGGACAGAAAATGCTTCCATCTCCTTGTTTGTGATAATACCATGAAAAGGGTAGTCGTTTTTGAAAAATATTGACTTTTCTATAGGTTGCTGATTTAGTAATCAACTTTATTTCCACATTTTTGCACATGTACTTAGAGAGTGTAAGAAGGCATATTAGTGTCTGCAGATGACCAAAAGCAGTTAGTGTCACTAGAAAAATAAGGTATACTGTATAGTACATGAATGTAATGCTCAAGGCATCTCCAATCTCCTCAAGATCACTTTTAGGAGCCATTTTCTTCCTCCACTGGCAGTGATTATGTAGGACTCTACTAGATACACGGAACATCCATTTCTGGTGTACCAAGATCTCTTCATAGCTTCAAACAATGAGATTAACGATTAGTTTTATGTCTCTTCCAACTTTGTTATTGGATATTCATAATATCTCACTGTCTTAGAACTTAGAAGATTAATAAAGGTCTTCATGACGATCCATTCATCACGTCTTCAAGTCATTTGAATCTCCTCCTACAGTTGTTAGTTGGAAGTTATCCAACTACATTGGGAACGGTCTGTTATAATATATTGGCATCCGCAAAAGCTATGCTTTCGCAAAGTTTCCCTGCTTTACTTAGACTAAGGTGACTCAATTTATCACTATACAACTCCCATAGTTCTGTTCAGAAATCCCCATTTTGGGTAAGTGAGGTCTCAAACACTGGGCTTGGCAACTGACTAGCATTTTCATGTATCAAGCAAGAGTCTGAAATGTCCATATTATGCTGTTAGGAACGACTAAAGGCGTATAAATGTGTTGTTTGAGACAATGCCATGCAAGCACTAAAAATCGTTTTCTAGTTTTGGCTAACTTATGTTTTGTGCAGGCTTTTGCAGAGCTTTTACATGCAAATCAAGTGGAACATCTGATCGAAAGGGATGAACATCAGTGCATTTAACGAACAAATATTAGCTGACAAGCTTTCCAAGCTGAACAACTCGCAACAGAGTATTGAGAGTATCCTTGTTTTTTAAACTTGGATTTTTTTATCACTTTGAAGTTTCAACAGGTTACTCTGAGTCTTAAGTTGCACATGTAATTTATAAAGGAAGTCTCCATAAGATGTCCATATCTGTTTTTGCCTATAATATTTCTAGACTATAAATATTTCAAAAGATATAAAATGCAAGAATTCTGACTGCATACATAGACATTCATGGGATTTTCCAAATACTGAAACAACATATCTTATTTGATTTATTTTTATTAAATGCTGTACTTTGGTAGAAGCAAATTGTAATGTTGGAATTTTATCTATTCATGTTTGTTTTAGTGAATTATGTCTCCTTGACTCTGGTTAGCATTATCACATTGGTGTATCTTCCACCGGAAGAAAGCAAAGCAGGTTGTGGAAACATGGGATAGACAATTCCATAATTCACTCCGAGAACAGCGGGTGCCATTCCTGTATCTTGCAAATGACATTTTACAAAATAGCAAGCGAAAAGGATCGGAATTTGTTGCTGAATTTTGGAAGGTTCTTCCTGCAGTTCTCAAGGATGTATATGAGAATGGAGAGGAGTATGGAAGGAGTGTGGTTTTTCGATTGGTATGCTTTCCTTAATGACTCAATAATGGTAGATCTGTAGACCGATCTGTCTCTTTGGATGGTCTTGTAACTGTTAGTATATAATCTTGACTTCGGGTTAATGATTATCACCAATGGTATTGTTATTATAATATTTTATAATAATAATTATATACATTATTATACTAATATAATATAATAATATAATGAAAGGTCACCACCCTTTCTGTATTGCACTATACAATTGGGTCTTGAATCCATTGTATTGTATCATGGACATTTTGTACATTTTATGCTTATTGAATATTTGCCTTATGGGCATTTGTGTGTTTATCATGTTCTGTGTGGAGTTGATATGATAGATGATCCTGATGTTTATAACTTAGATCTAATAGTAATGAATCAATCGTTTTTATAGGTTACTTGGGATACTGCTAACATTTCAGTATTAATTTAAAGCCAATGATGCTTTTCCTTTTGCATTTGGATTTTTTTATATTTGTGGATTTACCGTTCCTTACCATGCCTGTTTGATATCATAAAACATGTAATGAAATGCACTAAATTTGCAGTACTGATTTAGTCATCATTGTGTTTTGACTTGATTATTGTTCACAAATTCGAAATTTGTAGGTCGATATATGGGAAGAACGGAAAGTATTTGGATCTCGTGGGCGGAGTCTTAGGGAAGAGATGCTTGGTAAGGATCCTCCTCCAGCATTGGAGGTCAATGGCAAAGGTTCACACTCCATCAAAATAGTAAGAAAGACTCCACATTCCATGAAAATAGTAAGAGATGTTTTCCTTCTTGTCTCTATTTCTGTTTTATCTGTAAAAATAAGTTGATGTTTTTATCTGCTGCCAAAATTTTTAGACACAATTTAATACTGAAACTTTTTATTCTTCTGCCAAATATTAGAAACTTGCTGTTGGAGGTACACCAGAAAAAATTGTATCAGCTTTTCAAGCTGTCCATGATGGCCATATTGATGAGGATGCGATTTTGACAAAATGTAAGTCTTGTGTCAGACGTGTAGAGAAGATGGACAAGGATGTTGAAAATGCCTGTGAAACAGGTAGGGCTATAAAGAACTCTTACTGTAGAGTGGTGCTTGATTGTCTGCTATGTTGTTTCTTTTTTATCAATTTTCATTATGGCATTGATATAAAGATTAAGCTGAACAAAGAGTTGATATAAGGTCTTGGATTCTGATCGCATTAACTCCAAAAGAAGACAATTTAAGTAGAGAAAAACATTAAACATCTGGCTTGAGTTGCCATACTCCAAGAAAAAATAAATTTTGCTTATAAACCCGTCTGCCTGCATTTGAATAATGTTGATACTATTTATCTTGAATAACAGACCACATAATGAATGGGAACAAGTGGGGTCACTGGCATAATTTTCTATGGATGTCAAGTTGTGAAGCTAGAGGCCACCAAACAATGCTCTTGGACGCTCCACCATAGACAGTATGACACTCCTTGCTTACTTTTAAGTTCTGTGTGGATCTCTCTCATCTCCAGAACCAGGATAGCACATTCTTCCTTGGCCTTGAAGACCATGGGTTACAATCTCCCTCTGCTTCACCTAATCCTTCCAGCTCCAACCTTGACTCCCACTTTGTACCTATACTGGATGTACTATTTTAGTAGCATTGACCTACGTTTGTGGTCATTTGTTGGACATTAATAAAATTATCTTATCTTGTCTTCTCAGTTGTGACAAATAGGTTAACTCCTTCCTTTGCATGCCTTGCTGGAACCTGAGATTCAAAATAACTGCCTAAAAGGCGACACTTTGTAAATATACACGGTGGTTTTCTTTTCTATGTCTTTTGTAACTCTTCGTCACATCATATAAAAGGCTCACTGATCAGGACTAATAGAAGCAATGCTTTTGGTCCTCAATTGCACCTTTCTTTTAAAATTATTAATCTGTTCCTCCTCAATCATCTTTCTTAATTGTCCTACAAACCACTTTCCATAGTTCTATCTTGACAGGCACAAGTTTACAAGTTCACTGTTCTTGATTCCACTTATGTTTTGCCAATTTATCTGCCAACCTATTCCAATTTCTTATGCAATGGAATTACCCATTTGTATTTGCCAATTTTTAGCTCCTAACCTATTCAAATTTCTTCTCATGAAATAAAATCATTCACTGGAGTTGCAGAAGTCATGTTGCTATATTCTTCCAAAAGATCATGGAGCTTTTGATTCGTACGCCACTTTTTAGTCATGGAATTCACAATCAAGAAGTCTCATATGAGTAATGACAAATAATCTAGCAATTTTCAGCCCTATTCATATTAACAGTCATTTTACAAAAGCAAGCAGCTTGGTCTCATTTGTACCTAGTCAATTTCTATCATAATAATGTTACCCTTGTAGTGTGAAAATTCCCAAGCCCTAGGTGACTAAAGTTCTAATGATCTCAATCAAACAAGTAGATTGCTGAATTTAATTATTACAGAAATAAATTTCAGACCATCGCATTAATCACACAATAGCTGGAAATCAAATAGTGGAAGCATAAAATTTAATTTCACACATACACCATTAATTACTCATTCAAATCAACTTTTCATTCCTTTGAAAAACTTAGAAGGAAACCTCCACAAGCTGCCCAAAAAACAGCACTGCACGGTTACCAAAAATCACCTTGAACTGAGCTTGTACAGCCTGACTGAGAGGTACAGCCTGCCGGAAAAAACCAGAAACAGCAGAAAACTGCTATACAGTCTGCAGGACAACCTGTATGACCTGTCTGTACCACTACATGGATCATCTGTACGATTGCACAGATATGCAAGGTAATTGTATGGACTTCCATACAACTGTACAGAAATGTATGGATCTCCGTTCGAAACTGGTGCTGCCTGGAAATGCCTCTTTCCTGGCTGCTTGCTCTCTCTCACCCTCTCTCACTCAACCTGCTCGAGTGTTCTTGTGTATTTTAACTCTCTATCTTGACCTGTCTTTATAGTTTTAGTGAGACCAAAACCCTAATCTATTTTTGAGATTACTCCTACTTTAAGTCATGCATACATGAAATATACTTTTTAGACTCAACTGCTAAAAATAAGACTTTCACTGTTTAACTCAAGTGAATTACAAAATAGAATTACTTTTCGAAAATTACTTTTTTGATAATATTTCGAACTAATTCCTGTCCGAGCTATAATTTTCAACATTTAGTCACTTATCAAATTGCCATTACTAACCTGACCTGGGCTCCGTTAGCTGCTTTAGACTGAATGATCTTACTAGAGTTTTATGCTGTGTGGGGACCTTAATGACATGGTCACTCGACTGTCTATTGGGCTGTGGCCTTGTGGGTAAGTTGGAGAACTTATGGTGATGATAACCAAGGTTTAAAACATGATAGGCACGTTCTGAGTGTTAATGCAGGTAAAAAGCTTAAGTGAACTTGTGGTGTCTAAGTGAAAGATAGTAATGTCCTGTAATGATGATATATAGGTGGAGGTGGAGCCCACTACCGAACAATGGGCCATTTAACTACGAAAAAACCCGTCATGACTCCTGTCTTTCAACAATAACAAACACATAATGTCTCAAAAAAGCATTTAATTTCTTAATGAGATTAGAACATAATAGCTAGATATATTCCAAGTACTTGAAATTCAAAAGGTGGATTAACCCTGAAGGTCTCCTGAAACTTTCCCACAATATTTCCAGTTATACTAGTTCCCCAAAGCACTTTCTTTCTAGGTATCTTTGAATTCCTCCAGATATTGGTCCTGTTTTCTTCACAATAAACCCCAAAATATCCCGAAGAATTTTAAAACGAGAAAAATCAAGTACTAGAAGACAAATCAGTTATTATTTCTGAGAATGTTTATTTCAGAGCCTTTTATAGATTGCTCTGTTTGTATATAATGCAGATAATTTTCTTACTATGTTATCATTTTATATATCACGCCTTTTTCTTCAATATTTGTTTTGCAAGGTATACACATTTCCTTAATTCGGTTCACTTAGGATATCTTTTTACTATTTAGGCTGTTTACTTCCTTCTCCCTTTATTCTGTGTTATGTAAATCTCGGTTTTGAATGATCAGGACATCTCCAAAATTCAACCCTACAAGATGAACTTGAAGAGCAGGAAACTGTTTTGAGGCAATGCATTGAACAACTTGAAAATAGTGAAACCAAACGGGCAGCTCTGGTGTCTCAGCTGAAAGAGGCACTTCAGGAGCAGGTTGGATTTTGTAGCAATTCAAAGATTTTTTTTTCTAAAATTTTAACTTTCTAAGCATCAAATGTGAGAGAGTAACTCAGCATCACAAGCAATCAGAAGTTCAATTTTGACAAAGATCTGTGTTACAGGAATCTAAGCTGGAGCAAGTTCGGACTCAACTGCAGGTGAGATTATTGTGCTCTTCATTTTATTGTTGCATGTCAATGGTCAGATTGCTGAACTAGATTTAGTACTGTCTATGCTGTTCACAATGAGAACATTTCTGGGAGCAAGTCATGATGTAAATGCCAAATAACTATTTATACATTTATTTTGGAGAGGACAATCATTTCTTGACTTGTTGAAGGAGCTCATGGTCACCATTTTAAGTGTTTTTTTTTCTCAGCATTTTTTTTCTAATTCATTTTGAGAAGTAAAACAATTATTGTTCTCTGGAAATGATTCTGGCCCCATTATGCATTGACATTTCAGTGGCTTAAGTCAATAGTTACATTTAGCTTTTGTTTATTCCCATATTTCCATAAGTCAACAAGAGTCAATAGTTACATTTAGCTTTTGTAGTGTATTGAATTTTCTAGTCTTTCCCAGAGATTTCTTTGAACTGGATCTCTACCTTTGTCTTCTACTACCTAAAGTGCTTTTTGCAGTCATTACCCTTCTGGTTGTTCTTATTCCTGATTGGATTGCCAAATTACTATCTTACAATATTCTCTGGATTACAGTGTATTTTTGTCACACCACTTTTATCTTTCTTTGCTTGTTTTTCATCTTCCAAATCTATTTCCCAGTAGAGCTTTCTTTGCTTTGGTTGTGGTCCTTTGTTGTCTGTTCATGAATGGAATATTTGGACATGAATTTCACGAAATCTGATTTTGCAGAGAATCAAGAATGATGAAATTTTCCTATGATCTCTACTGGGGTGAATGATGTTGAGACGAGTATCTCAGAAGGTCTTCTTCCATCTGTGTCATCCTAGCATCGAAGAGTACAATGAAACTTAACCAATTTGATGTGTTAATCTCTTTCCTAAAGTTTACTTAGGAAAAAGTCACTTAAATGTGTTATTTTAATGTCGACTTATTGAACACTTTTTATAAAGTTAAAAGTGAAAATAATTTAAGTGATGGTCTTTTAATCTTGGTCATCCATCTCATTGAGAGGATGAGGGTTGATCTCAGCCCTTAACCATTTTGGAGATAGGGTTTCACTTGCCTCATGGAGAGATAAGAAGATCAACTTGGTAGAGGGGGCACATCACTTGAGCATTGAGCTCTAAGAGAGAGGGCGATCTAGAGTAAATCGCCGGAGAGGTTTGGTGGACAGGTTTGCAGAGGAGACGGAGGAGAATCCAACAGAATATTGACCTTTCTTCCTTGACTGTTAGCAGAGACCAATTGCAGAGACCAATTTCAGATCTGAAGGTAGCTGTACCAGCTGATGCAGAGTTTATGGAGAGAACTGTACGGATGATGCAGATGTTCAAGTTCAGAAAAGTTATTTAAAGTGTTAAGTAAGTTCTGAGTGAGATATTGTTGAGTTTTCTGGTTCGTACTGCTGGGTTATAGAAGATTCACATGGTATCGGAGCAGTTCTGTTGAAGTGACAACATCAAGGCAGATTGGTTCAGATCTGTTGAAGAGGAAATTGCACAAGGGTTTATTACAACAACACAGATTTGTTTTTTATAGGGTTTGGACAGGTAACACTATTCATCAATGGCCATGTCTTTGAGGGTTGAGGATAGGCTACATGGGACTCAGAACTACCCCACCTGGAAAGAAAGAATGACTATGGTGTTGGATGTCAATGATGTCCTTGAACATACACCAGACACTGGAATTGCTCCTACAGATGCAGCTCAACTAGCCATCTGGAAGAAGGGTGAGGCTCAAGCAAAGAGCCTAGTTCTTGATGGGATTAAAGATCATGTGATCCCACATCTCTCAGGAAAGAATACCGCAAAGGATATGTGGAAGGTCTTGAGCGACCTCTATCAGACAAAGAATGAGAACATGGTAATTGTGTTGCGTGAGAGATTGCGTGGCACTAAGATGGCCAAGGGTGAGAGTGTTGTTTCCTACCTTACCAGGATTACACAGATCAAGGATGAACTTACAGCAGTGGGCGAGAAGATCGATGATAGGACATTGACTTTTCTAAAGTCAAATGTTTTTAGCGTCACAAGATGGGACACTTTGCCTCAATGTCCGGAGAAGAAGAAGAAGAATAAGTCACAAATGACAACATCTGCAGAGGTGGAGGAATTTGCTAAAAGCTTCGACATTCCAGAAAATTTCGGTATATTTCTGTGCAAAATTTATAGAAACAGATTGTAGATCTGAGTTTCTCTCAGAAAAACACCCAAGTTGAAAAAAAAAATCGTTTGAAACGAACTCCAGGAAGTCAAGATATCGAAGTTTTAAAATCTGTAATTTTTTAGGGTTTTTTCCGCGGACGGAGGCACGATTTTTTTTTTTAAATTTTTGTAGCATCTGGAGGCCGAATTACCCCAAACAAATTATAGATTTGAGGTCCTCTCACAATTTCACCCAATTTCAAAACAAAATCAGCCGAAATGTAGTACGAGAAGTGAAATTATTAGCATTTAAAATTCAACAGTTATTCAGGGTTTTTCCAGAAAAAACCACGATTTTTTGCTGTAACTTATTGTTCTATTTTTTGGGTTTTATCGTGACGACGACGGGACTGTAGAGTTCATAATTTTTCATAGGGTGCTCAGATGACTATTTATTCTCAAACCTTAAAAGAAATTATACAGATTATTGAAACATTCAAAGCCCAATTGTTTGACAGATTTGATGACTTTGTAGATGGCCTCACAGACGGCCTCAATGATAGTTTTCGTAGTATTCAAGATTCATTGGGTAGCATGCAGGAGAGATTTCTTATGGCGGACCTCAAGGATGAATATAATCAAGAAATATATGCTTGGTACGATTTTGAGGCCAATTGTGATGATTGGTATATGGATAGTTGTCATTTCTGGGATGACAACCACTTTCATATTTTATTTGATGACTCTAATCCACCTTTTGTAGAGAGCATCAATGTGACAAATCGGGAGCCAATGGTTATTACCAGTTTCCATCCTGCATATTCTACAGTGGTATTATTCCTTCCATATTCTGCTACGACTCATTTCCACTATGTGGATGGATCTTCTTATTTGGATCCACATGATAGGTGTCGGTCTTTGGAGCATCATTTTGAGTTGGTTATTGGGTTCCAAAATCTTCCATGTGGAGTTCACATGAGCACTTGGACATGGGACTCGATTTACAATGACGATTGGACTACTTCAACATGGTGGCTTTCCTTTCTACATGGGACTTTGGTTCTCCAATCTTCTTCAGCATTATGGTCCACAATTATCCATGGGACCTTGGTATATGGTTGTACATAAAGCATTGAGGACAACGCTTTCATAAGGGGGATGGAATGTTAGGTATTTAGAGAGGTAGTAGTGGGGGCCTAGAGGGCCCATAGTGATAATAGTGGAGGCCATTCAATGTAAGGTGGACTAGGTCCACTTATTATTAAATAAGACCCACTATGGTAGCTAGATATAATAAGTGGGTAGTTAGATATAATAAAATGTAAGAGGTCTTTTTAGAAGGTTCTAATTCTAGAAGATTCCAACTCTAGAATGTTCTCAGGTGATGGTAGCACTATATAAAGGGGTTCAAGCAATGTAATAGGACATGAAGAGAATTATTGTATTTGGAGCGGTAGTTCAATAGGAGGATGCCCCCTCGAAGGGGCAAGTGAACAGGAGCGGATCCCTTCTATAATAGGATCCATTGTATGGTGTTGCCCTACCTCAAGGGTTTCTATAATAAAGTGGTGGTTTTCCATATTGTTCTTCTATCTTGCTCTATGGATCTATTGTGTATTCAGTGTTTGTGGTGATTATATTTGTAGATCTATTTAGGTTCTTAACATTGGCACGGTTACTTTTCAAAGGGAGTCGGGTAAACCACTCTGGTTTGTTGATGTCTCATATGTTCCAGGCTTGACAAAGAATCTCATTTTAGTATCCACCCTTGTGGACAAAGGGAATGAGGTCTCTTTCCGTAAAGGAAAGGTGTTCGTGAGACCAGTAGGGTCCAGAACAAAGATGGCCACGATCATTGGGGTTTGGGAAGAAAATGTATACATGTTACGGTTCGAGCTAGCGAGAGCACTGGTCAGTACAACCACATATATGGGAGAGTTGTGGCATAGGAGGATGGCGCACTTACACTTTGGTGCATTGGGGCATCTAAGACAAGAAGTCACTGGATTGCCTAAGTTCACAGTAGAGAAACATGACCCTTGCAAGAGTTGTGCAATGGACAAGTATGCCCACATGCCATTTCCACCGAGCGAGCACAGGTCCAAGGGGGGTCTTGGATTTGATACACTCAGATGTATGTGGTCCTATGAGCATGGAGTCAGTGAGTGGCTTCAAGTACTTTGTATTATTCATTGATGACTACTCCAGGAAGACCTGAATATTCTTCCTAAAGACCAAGGATGAGGTCTTTGACATGTTTAGAGAGTTCAGGGCTCTTGTAGAGAACCAGATTGGAAGGAGGATTTGGGTGTTAAGATCAGGCAACGAGGCTGAGTATACCTCCAAGGAGTTTGTAGAGTACTGCACAACAAAGGGGATTAAGATGTGAGTTCCTTACAATCCTCACTATAATGGAGTGGTCAAGAGAAAGAACGAGACAATAGTCGGAGCAACACGGGTGATGATACATGATCATGGTTTGCCACTATTTTTGTGGGTTGAGGCTAGTCGCACCGCTGTTTATATTCAGAACAAGATTCCCCACATAGTGTTGGGGAAGTCGATACCCCAGTAGGTATTTACAGTTACCAGACTGGATGTGAATCATCTTTGCATCTGGGGCAACATATGTTATTGTCGTGTCCCTTCAAAGAAGAGGACAAAGCTGGACCCCATAGCAGATAAGGGGATACTTGTTGGAT
The DNA here is from genome assembly GCA_009831015.1 of Picea engelmannii. Lineage (NCBI taxonomy): Eukaryota > Viridiplantae > Streptophyta > Pinopsida > Pinales > Pinaceae > Picea > Picea engelmannii. Next base: position 60,304 of record ML821475.1, read on the forward strand.
ATAGCAAGGCTTCCAAGGCCTATCGGAAATTGTGCCAGCACACAGGAAGATCGTGGTATGTAGAGACATACAGTTCGAGGAAGAGTGAGCCTTGAGGAGCTCCAGGGATTTGCCAACACAGACAGAGGACCAGCAGGGACAGGACTCGGGGACCAATATTGAGGAGGCACAGGGTTAGAGCACATGATCACAGAGTCAGACACAGGGTACCGGTACAGGTACAGTTACAAGTGTTCAAAGGGATACTGTTGGACAGGTTGATCAAGAGATTGATGATGAGGAGCAGCACGAGGTAGTTCCGCAGGAACATGACACTAGGCCACGACCTAAGTGGTACAGGTCCACATTCAGTGACTCCAGACTGGTAGCGCCTCTAGAGAGGACATTCAGACAGAGTAGACCACCACAGAGGTTTGGGTATTTGGCATTGATGACGCAACTTATTGATGTAGAGCCTTCTAGTTATGAGTAGGCTGCACAACATGGATTGTGGTAGGAGGCCATAATGGAGGTGTATGCCTCCATTATGAAGAATGTTGTATGGGAGGTGGTGCCCAGGCATGAGGGAAAATGGGTAGTTGGTTCCAGATGGCTATACAAAGTCAAGCATGCAACAGATGGAAGCGTGGAGAAATACAAAGCATGCTTCGTGGCCAAGGGGTTCTCATAGCGAGAGGGAGTTGATTATGAGAAGACTTTTGCCCTGGTGGCCAAGTATTCATCCATGCGAGCAGTGATTTCATTAGCGCGTTCATCAGATGGACGTGAACACTGCTTTCCTCAATGGAGTTATTGAGGAAGAAGTCTATATCGAGCAACCTCAGGGGTTTGAGGTTGGTGACAAAGAGACGCATGTTTGTAGGTTGAGACGACCCTTGTATGGGCTCAAGCAGGCACCTCGAGCATGGTACTCGAGGATTGACAGTTACTTGAGAGAGATGGGATTCCAATGGAGCGAGGCTGATATGAACCTGTATTTCCTTGCAGGTGAGGTGCCTCTCATACTGGTGTTCTATGTAGATGATTTCTCTCTTACTAGAGATGAGCAGCTGATTGCAGAGTGCAAGGGAAACCTTGCAGCGGAGTTTGAGATGAAAGACCTTGGGTTGATGCATTACTTCCTTGGTCTAGAGGTTTGGTAGACAGATGAGCGCTTCTTCGTAGGACAAGGGAAGTATGCTGTAGAGATATTGCGTAGGTTCAAGATTATGGACTGCAGGCCCATGTCTACACCTCTTGTGACAAATTGGAGGAAGATTGATGCAGCAGATTCAGAGACAATTGACTCAACTATCTATTGTCAGTTGATTGGATCTGTCATGTATCTGGTCAACTAGTTCTGAGTGAAATATTGTTAAGTTTCCTCGTTCATACTGCTCGGTTATAGAAGATTAACAAATGAGAGCGGTGCAGTGGAATTGCACCTAGCAAGATTAGATCTTGGAACTCAAATTTGTAAACATTCAC
>ML821475.1:61820-74300 GCA_009831015.1 Picea engelmannii
CTGGTCAACTAGTTCTGAGTGAAATATTGTTAAGTTTCCTCGTTCATACTGCTCGGTTATAGAAGATTAACAAATGAGAGCGGTGCAGTGGAATTGCACCTAGCAAGATTAGATCTTGGAACTCAAATTTGTAAACATTCACACGGTCGCATATTCACACTGAAATACAAATTTGACCGTTGACAGGTACTTTGCTTCTGCTGAAGAAAGAACAATAGCATTTTGTTTCCTACAAGGCTAAAAGCACAACCTACAATAGACTTTCAATCATTGGGGTCGTCGACCTAATCTAAATCAATGAAACCAACCAACAAAGGAGCCCCCCTTGAATTGTAATGTATCCCAAACTGAACTGTACCCCAGATATACCGAAGTATCCTTGTAATGTATCCCAAACTGAACTGTACCCCAGATATACTGAAGTATCCTTGTTGCTACTTTCTAGTGGCCTTCATGGGGTGTTTGCATATATCGAGCAACAAGACCAACAACAAATGAAATATTAGGATGGGTATGAGTCAAATATAAGAGGCTACCAACTAACTGAAAGTATAAAGTGGTATCAACTTCAAGAGTAGTATAGGTGATTACAAGTTTGACTCCAGATTAGAATATCCAACAATAGGTGATTACAAGTTTGACATCTTTAGAATATCCAACAAAAATGCACTTCTCACTTTTAGCCTGTAATGCTTTCCTTTTCTTATTCGAAATTTGAGCCCACGCTATACTACTAAAGACACGCAAGTGGCTTACATCTGGCTTAATTTTAGTCCATTCTTTTTCCGTTGTTATATTTATTAAAGCCTTTGTGGGAGTGCGATTTACTATGTAATTTGCACAATTGATGGCTTATGCCCAATAATGAAGACTTGATCATTTAGATTGGATCATACAATTAGCCATTTCCTTTAATGTGTGATTCTTTCTCTCAGCAACGCCATTTTGCTGTGGTGTATATTGGACAATGTGTTGCATTTGAATGCCTTTAATAATGCAGTATCTTGTAAATTTGTTGTTCACATGTTCGCCTCCATTATTTGTTCTTAACCTTTGAAGTTGATGTCCATATTGTTTTTCTACAAGGCTCCTCTATGCCAAAAACATGTCAAAAACTTCACTCTTATGTTTTAAGAAGTAAACCCAAGTACATCTGGAGAAGTCATCAATGAAAGTTGAGAAGTACTTGCACCCATGGAAAGAAGGAGAAGAAAGTGGACCACACAAATCACTGTGAACAAGTTGCAAAGGGGCTGCAACGTGCCAAGAGGCATGTTTGTTAAAATTGTCCTGATGATGTTTGCTGAGAACACAATCGACACAAACACTATCTCTGCAAGAAACGAGAGGAAGACCAGTCACCATAGGCTGATTACATAGTTGTTGCAATGAGTGATAGTTTAGATGACCAAACCACTCTTGCCAAAGTTTGCTCAAGTCATCGCAACGAGCAACAAAAATTGATGGAAAAGATTATGACCCAAAGTTGTTAAATTTGTACAACCTGGTAATATCATCAACAATTTCAGTTGCTAGGACATGCTTAGGATCTTTTAAATCCTTAATTACAACTTGGTGAGGTGAAAACCCTACTGTTTTACCTTCACCTAAATGAGTGCTTAGAGACATTGATAGAAGGTTGTAAGAAAGATTTGGAACACATAATACATCATTGAAACGACCATTATCTACTTGCACTGTTCCAGGCCCTACAACACTAAGAGATCTATCATTACCAACAAATATTTGTTTGGTGTTACATTCATTTAGAGCAGAAAAAATGGCTTTATCCTTGGCCATATGATAAGATGCTCCAGAATTAATAAACCACTCATCAAAAGAAGTAGATGTTGCATTGAAGGAGAAACCAAAAGCAAAAAGTGCATGTCCATGAGAAGGAGAGCTAGAAGAAGAAGAATGTAGATTGATGTTGTGCTTCTTCATTGCTGCTTCCAAGACTTCCATCTTTTAAAATATTTAGAGTCTAGATGACCATCTTGCCCACAAAAGCTCTCTTTTACAAATAAGTTACTTATAAAGTGACCCACTTTTGCCTATAAGCTCTCTTTTACAAATAAGTTACTTATAAAGCGACCCACTTTTATAAAATAAGTGAGAATCACTTTTACAATGAGGTTACTTTATAAATTAAAGTTGCATGCAAAAAATAACTTAAATATAAAATATTAAAGTTATTTTATAGTGACTCACTTTTATAATTTAAGTAAAATGCAATTTAAAATTATGAGATAACTCAAGGTTGATTGAACTTTTTCAGAAAGTAACTTAAAAAAGAGAGACTTGAACTCAAGACCTCTTATTAAATAAAACAACTTTCAACCAAGTGAGCCAGAGTAAAATATATAGCAATTTTAATGCAGGAGGGGAGTGTTGTTGTTGTCTCTTTCCCTCGAAGTGCATGCTTACAAATTTTGAATCTCAACAAGAATGGGGTTAGATATCGGTTATCTTACTCGGAAAATGCAAGTTTTCTCTTTGTTTCTGATTTGCCGAGTTCACATACAACACAGAGAAAAGAGCATACGCAAAAGAGAAAATACTTTTCGCTCTGTTTTTTGTTTGTCGAGATTGCACAGAGTGCACAACAAAGAGCGCATACATAGACCAGAAAGAGTAGTAACCATGAAATAAAAACAAAAAACCAAAACATTAACTCTGTAAATTAAAAAAAAGTGCGTATTCCGACTTTATATCTCTGTGGTTGTATATTCGGCAAACATAAACCTTTACGAGTGAAATGAAAAACGCTTATAACTGAAAGAAGCGTTATAGATGCAATGGAACAATCCTCTCAACCCCAAAATGCATAGAAATAACACAATCCAAAAATGTGTCAACACAACTTTAATATCTCGATCAACAATGAGAGGCGGGTCTTCAAACGAGCTCTGATAACATGTTTGACAAAATAGGGTATTCCCACATAGGATGAATACCTTTAGTAACCACTCACACAACCAGATCAAATATCAATACACTGATGTTTTTATGTGGTTAAGCCCCTCGGAAAGGGAAACAATCCACGACCCTAGCCAATGCGACCACTTGAGACAAAATATTAATTGAAAAGAAAAATATTTTACAAGAGAGTTTTTTACATTCGATCATCAGCAAATGACCTTCCATGCTCTTTAAATAGAGATCATGGACCAATTAGATGTTAAGCCACAGATCAATGTAGCCATTATGAGTTATCGGATTACTTTATGTCTAGAACATATTGTGATCGTCAGATTACATAACTACAAATCCCTACTAATGCATACTAAAGAACACACTTTTACCTAAAGACACATTAGACCAAGTTGATTTTAACTAACTTCTAAGTGTCTAAATATCCTAACACCCCCCCTTAAGAATAACTTGGGATAGGATTGAAGGATTTACAAAGGTGACACGATAGGAGGAGGAGACATTTGAGCCTATATCATAGTTTCATTTTGTGCAGCATGAAGGTTATTTTTTTCCAAAAGAAAAAAATATTTATAATCGTAAATAAGATTATACTTGTCACTGTCCTTAAGAGGACTTCGAAACTGCTAAAGCTAGCATGAAGGTTGTTTATTTGAGTGCAACCATGGATATCCAATGCACAACCTCATGTGCTCTAGGAAACATCCATCCTCCACACCAACCTCCTTCAACTATGCCAACCATTGCCCCAACACTAAGCCACATGTCAGTTGTCATGGGGTCCAAGGGATAGCGCCCTTGGTGGCCTCTCAAAAGCTCAACAAAATTTGGTGCAAAATACACTAGGTGTGTAAATTTCCAACGTTCGTGTGCACACTTTAGCAGTTTGCGCACACTTGACATCCGAACTTGTTATCTATTGCACAATCTCACGTGCGCTAGAAAGTGTTGAGTTTTGGTGACTTTATGAGCTCATTAAGTCATAAAGTGACTTAGGGAACTTAAGCAAATGGGGAGATTTACTCTCCACCCTTGATCTTGGTTGGCTAAGATCTAGTCCTAGCCATTGGTTCCTAGATTAGCCTAAGGATGAGGCTAAAGGTGAAGAGAAGGAGGGAAAAGGCATTCATTCATCACTTGAGAGTTAGAGTGAAGAGAGGAGGAGGAAGAAGGTGATTTTGGAGGAAGAGAAGGAGAAGGGCGCACCATTGGAAAAGGGGCGCACTTGAGAAGAGGGTGCACCAAGCCAAGAGGAGGGGTGCACTAAGTAAAGAGGAGGGGCACACTTGTCGAAGAGGGCACAAACTTCAAGGTAGCAGGCAAGTAAAGGAGAAGGGTGCAAATCCCAAGGAGGACACGCACTTCAAGGAGAGACTTGTATGCCAAGCTTGAGAGGAGTTGGCTATTGTAATCAGGTTCCTCTTGTTTATTTCCTTGCTGTGCTATTTTTCTAAGAACTGCATAATAAATTCTGCTCTTCAACTGGTTTTCCCCATGGGGGTTTTTCTAGGGTTATGTTGACCAAAAACACGTGTTAAATTCTTTGGTTTGCTTATTTTATTTCAGCATTAAAAGTGGAAAAGATCAGAGGTGAATATCATGTTTTAATAACTGTTATAATACTAATTTCTGGACAGTAAAAACTTACTAAATTAAACCGTATGACAGCAGCATTAAATGAGCATGATATCAGTCCTAAAGGCAGAGTTATATCAGCAGTGAGACAGTTTTGTTAGCAGTCCTAAAAACAACAGTTAAACAGTCATGTTTGTCACCTCAAAACAGTGCTTAAACAGTGTCAAAGACAGACCTGTTAGGCAGCCTTTTGGAACCTCAAAATTCTTCATGGTATCAGAGCCTAAGGGCACAAAAGAGGGCTGATAATTTGCAAACAGTTGGCAGTCATGTCAGTTGGAGGGTTGAGGGTGGAGGATAGGCTAGCGGGGGCTGACAATTGGTCTCCATGGAAGGCTAGGATAGTTTTGATTTTTTAGGAGGGTGAGCTATGAGACATTGTTGAAAATCCTGCGGTACCTCCTACTGATGCAGTGCTCTTGGCCTAGTTTAGGAAGAGGAACATCAAGGCCAAGAGGACTGTCCTAGATGCAGTGAAAGACCACATTATTCCTCATGTTTAGGAAGAGGACTGTCCTAGATGCTCTTGGCTGAGTTTAGGAAGAGGAACATCAAGGCCAAGAGGACTGTCCTAGATTGCATTTCAGATGTGGCAGTCCTTGTGTAGTCTTTACTAGAGCCCTAACCAAAACTGAAAGATGGTGCTTCAGGAGAAGTTGAGGGGCACTAAGATGACCAAGACTAATTCGGTCACCTCATACCTCACCTCATACCTCTCGAGATTTTCTCAGATTTGTGATGAGTTGGCAGTTGTGGGGGAGGTAGTCGATCCATCTGAGTTGGTGAGGACAGCCTTAAATGGCTTCTCCAAACCATGGGAGAGCTTTGTATGAGGCATTGTAGCCAGAGAGCATATTCCCAGTTGAGAGAGGCTATGGGATGAATTTGTACAAGAGGAGCTCAAGATCTTCTAGTCAGCAGCGTGGTGGGGATGATGAGGGGGATCTTGCTCCTTTGGCAAAGGGCAAGAAGAAGACCAAGAAGGGTCCCAAGGGTGGGACCAAGCATCGACAGAAGGGAGGTGAGCAACAAAAGGATATGAGTAAAGTTAAATGCTTTGCTTGTAACAAGATGGGGCACTATGCTGGACAATGTCCCAACAGGAAGAAGAAGCAGGGTGGTACAACAACATCAACTGAGGAGGATGAGTTCGCCTCTCAGTTTGAGAGGGAGATGTCCTTGCTTGTTAGTTTGTCTATGGTTGAGACACCATCCAATGTATGGTACATAGACAATGGAGCATCTAATCATATGTTTGGTGTTAGAGAGCACTTTACTGATCTTACAGAGTTTGGGATCAAGTTGGAGATAGTGCTTGGGAATAACACCATAGTCAAGGCGTGTGGGCATGGCACAATTTCCTTTCAGAGGGAGTTGAGGCCACCCATGGTGTTTAGGGATGTCTTGTATGTCCCTGGGATGAAGAAGAACCTAATATCAGTTTCCACCATTTAGGATAGGGGATTTGAGGTGTCATTCCAAGGTGACGAGGTCCTCATTTACCCTAAGGGGTCCATTATCACATCAACCAGAGTGATTGGGACTCGTGATGGGAAACTGTATAGTCTCAGTTTTCAGCCATTACATGCTTTGGCTAGTAGCAACAACAACAATCAATTATGTGAGCTTTGGCATAGGAGGATGGCTCATTTGCATCATGCAGCTCTGAGGGTGTTGAGGGAGTTTGTGACAGTATTGCCACAGTTTGGCATTGAGCATCAAGAGGTATGCAGAGGGTGTGCTCTTGGGAAGTACACCAAGACTGTCTTTTCGAGCAGTCACAGTAGATCAACTGGGATTCTTGATTTGGTACACTTTGATGGCCCATGTCATCTATTTCCTTGGGTGGATGTGAGTACTATGTGACATTCATTAATGACCACTCCAGGAGGACTTGGATCTATTTCCCGAAGACCAAGAGTGAGGTCTTCAAGAGGTTCCAAGAGTTTAAGGCTCTTGTGGAGAACCAGACAGGGAGAAAGATCAAGGTCTTGAGGTCGGACAATGGGGGCGAGTATACCTCCACTGAGTTTGGATACTTTTGCACCCAAGAGGGTATTAGGAGACAATTGACCGTTCCTTAAAACCCCTAGTAGAATGGGGTTGTTGAGAGGAAGAACATGGCTATAGTTGGTGCAATGAGATCTATGTTGCATGATCAAGGGTTGCCATTTTTCTTATGGGCTGAGGCTTGCAGTGTTGTTGTGTATCTGTAGAACAAGAGTCCACATAGAACTCTGGGGAGCAAGAATCTCGAGGAGGCCTTCACTGGGAGGAGGCCAGATGTTGGACACCTTTGCATATTCGGGTGTTTGACTTTCTCTCATGTCCCTTTTGAGAAGAGGACAAAGTTGGATCCCACAACAGAGAAGGGGATCCTAGTTGGATACAACGGGGTCTCAAAGGCCTATCAGATCTACATACCAGCACTAAGAAGAGTTATTGTGAGGAGAGATGTTAGGTTCGAGGAGGATAGAGCCTTTCAAAGATCTTGTGAGTTGAGAGATAGAGTTGAGGAGGTCCCACAGATGCAGGATGATACATCACATGGGACACAACCTCAGTTGTCTATTACATCGAGTTCAGGGGTGACTAGTCCACCCAGTATAGCTACAAGATCACAAGTGGTTGGTACATAGACCACAGGTGCACGTGCTTCAGGATCTCAGACATCTATGGTGAAATCTAAGGATGAGACTGAGCGACATGAGGGTACTGCTCCACAGGAGTTTACTTCATGGAAGAGGAAATCAAGATGGTTTCAGGGGATCTTGAAGGAAGCCAAGAAGCTAGTTGGTGAGCCCAAGAGGTTAATGAGAGAGAGGTAAGCACCAGAGAGGTTTGGTTCATACTTGGCCATGGTGACTAACATCATAGATTCCAAGCCCACTACTTTTGAGCAAGCAGGAGATCAACAGGTCTGGAGAGACGCCATGCAGGAGGAGTATGATTTCATCATGCAGAATGATGTGTGGGAGGTGGTGCCTAGGTCAGAGGGGAAGTCAGTGGTGACTTTCAGGTGGTTGTACAAGATTAAGTATGCTGCAGAAACACAAGGATTGATTTGTGGCGAAGGGATTCTCACATGTCGAGGGGATTGCTATGATGAGACATTCGCACTAGTTGCGAGATATACTTCCATCAGGAGTATTATGTCCATTGCAGCAAATATGGGTTGGAAGATCCATAAGATGGATGTGAAGACACATTTCTGAATGGTCTTATAGAGGAGGAGGTATACATTGAACAACCACAAGGTTTGAGGTGTTTGGGAGAGAGTTCCACGTGTGCCTCTTGAAAAAGGCATTGTATGGTCTGAAGCAAGCTCCACGAGCTTGGTATTCCAGGATTGACTCTTGTTGTAGATGGGCTTTGAGAAGAGTGAGGTGGATCTAAATCTCTACTACATTGTTTGTGGAGAGGGTACTCTCATTCTTATCCAATATGTTGATGACTTGTTTATCATTGGAGGGGAGGAGCTCATAGCTGATTGCAAGAGGGGTCTTGCTTCGGAGTTTGAGATGAAGGACATAGGATTGATGCACTATTTCTTGGGCATTGTTGGTTTCGCAGGAGGATGGGCACATTTTTCTGGGACATGGGAGGTACGCAACGGATATTTTGAGCAGATTTCAGATGGAGGATTGCAGACCCATGTCAACACGTATGGTCACCAAATGGAGGAAGCTTGTTAGTTGGTTGGTTCTTTGATGTATCTGGTCAACATTAGACTAGATATTTGTTTTGGTGTGAACACTCTCAGTCAGTATATGGTGGAGCCTAGGAGAGTGCACTTGATAGCAGCAAAACATGTTTTGAGGTACATAGCAAGGGTCAATGGAGTATGGTTTGGACTACGTCGGAGGTGATGGGGTCAGGTTTATTGGCTATATAGACTCAGACTGGGCAAGATGTGCAGTGGACAGGAAGAGCACTTCAGGGTGTTGTTTTGGGTTGGGATTAACAGTTGTTTCTTGGTTCAGCCGGAAACAAAGGTCAATGGCACTGAGTTCTGTTGAGGCAGAGTATATGGCAGCAAGTCAGGCCAGCTGCAAGGCTATTTGGCTTCACAAGTTATTGGTTGGTCTATTTGGTCATGAGTTGAGGCCTGCAGTTATTCACTGTGATAATCAGAGTTGCCTCAAGCTCTTTGAGAATCCAATGTTTCATGACAGGTTGAAGCGCATAGAGTCTAGAGATCAGATGCCACTTCATTTGTGATTGTGTTCAGAGAGGAGTAGTTCAGCTTGAGTACATACCTACTGATGAGCAGATTGCAGACATTTTCACGAAGTCTTTGCCAAGGGGCGCAAACTTCAAGGTAGCAGGCAAGCAAAGGAGAAGGGCACAAATCCCAAGGAGGGCGCACACTTCAAGGAGAGACTTGTATGCCAAGCTTGAGAGGAGTTGGCTATTGTAATCAGGTTCCTCTTGTTTATTTCCTTTCTGTACTATTCCTCTAAGAACTCCATAATAAATTCTGCTCTTCAATTGGTTTTCCCCATGGGGTTTTTTCCAGGGTCATGTTGACCAAAAACGTGTTAAATTCTGTGGTTTGCTTATTTTATTTCAGCATTAAAAGTGGAAAAGATCAGAGGTGAATATCATGTTTTAATAACTGTTATAATACTAATTTCTGGATAGCAAAAACTTCCTAAATTAAACCTTATGACAGCAGCATTAAATGAGCATGATATCAGTCCTAAAGGCAGAGTTATACCAGCAGTGAGACAGTTCTGTTAGCAGTCCTAAAAGCAGCAGTTAAACAGTCCTGTTCGTCACCTCAAAACAGTGCCTAAACAGTGTCAAAGACAGACCTGTTAGGCAGCCTTTTGGAACCTCAAAATTCTTCAGAAAGTGCCCGTCCTTCTTGCCAACCTCCTTCAATAAGGCAAACCCTTGGAAGCATCCCAAATTCCAATACCTCAAAGACATTTGGCACAAAAAATACTTGGTGCATCAAGTTCCATGTGTGCATAGGCTTTAGTATTCTACACATGCACACTTCAATAGTGTATGTGTGCACACCTCCATAGTCTGCATGCACACACTGCATTCACGTGCACCCTAGAATTGCTAATTGTTGCCTGGACTGTTATGAAAACTCAACCGGTTCTATGTGCCAATACATGCATGCCAACAACAACACGGCGTGAGCTGGGAGACGAAAAATAATGGAAATTTACAGAACCAAAGTACCTTCAACGATTAAATCTTGATATTGTAACTCATTTTCCTATTTAAGTCTGTATTACATGAAGCATAGCAACAAAGCATCCAGTCTACACTTTCTTTCATAGAGCATTGTACAAAATATTTACCCAGTAATACAAACATTGTTACCTACCTGCTTCTACTCTCGGAATTTAATCAGTCCTACCTGTTTAAGTTGTCCTCTGATTGGCACCTTGAATTCAGAGAAGGTGCACATTCTAGATGTTAATGCTCCATCTTAATGCTGCCGTGAGTCGCAATGATGGATTGTGCACGTCTTTGATCCACAATTTGCATCTTTTGAGGCAACTTTCAATTTTTCTTGCTAAGCCAACCCAATGAGCAAGGCTTGTCAAAAACTGGGGTGATGAATTCTTTCTCAATCTTCATTTTGATGGAGAATGATCTCCGTCGCTCCAAGTGATTGGGATGAACTTCAGACATCAAGGGAATGGCTTCAATTGTGGGGTAAGGTAGAACAATTTTATTCTTGCTTTGCTTAGGATGCATAGACTTCAGTTGCTTTTCTGGGTGCAGTCTTCAACGCTTCTGTCTAGGATGTCCTTTGCACTTATAGTGTAGTTACAAAAAACTTTTTTCTTGTGATTTGCGACAAGCTGTCCATCCTTATAAGCCTTGGAGTCAGCTTTTTGCTGCTCTGTATGATTGCCAAACTTCTTCATGTCTTCTTTTGAAGTGGTCTTTGTGGCCTTTGGCTCAGAATTTGCGCCAACATGATTGTGCAGCTTTCTCCAGTTACTTTTAGCTTCATCCAACTTGACTTTGTGGAAGGTATCCTTCAGAGTCAGTATGTCTGACATTTTGAGCTCTTTTTGAAATGTGCTGATCATATTGCCAATGAACTATCACCAAATTGGGTTTGTCATCGATGGCTCTGAGCTGAATGGTGAATTGGTTGAACTCCTAGATATAGGCTTCTACCAAATTCTATTGCAAGTACTGCTACTGCGTCCCTCGCCCTTTATATAGTGGAAATTCTTTGACAACAATCTTCATCCTATGTAACATTCTTTGTGGCTCTAAGGTTCTGTCTGCACTCACAAAGATACTCCTATCAGAGCAAAGCCTCTTTTCATGCGGAGCATTGCAAAGATAACTTTCTGCTCATATTGCTGTACTCTGTAGCATGTCTCTAGCCATCTTAACTAATTGTCCAGCTTGAAGCCATCATAAGATGAGATCTCAACCTTGGTTTCGATCTTTAGTCAAGAGCCCAAGTTGAGCGGTGGTGGATTATTTTAAGAGGGAGAGTTTTGAACGGTGGTGTTTATTGAAGGGGTCTGATTCGTCATCACTTACAAGTTACAATGCTGTGACAGTCAAACTCTGCAACAGCTGTGTAATGTGACTCATCTGGTCATCCGAGTTTGTCATTTGCCTATCAAGATGAACAATTCCCTCTTTCAGTTCCTTAGTTCTAACTTCTGCTAGGCTCCTTGTTTGCCATCTCTCTCCGTCTGCACTCAGGACTAGTAGGAGTTCAGCAGAATTGCACCCAAAAAGAGTAGATTGCAGATCTCAAATTGATAAGTCAATCACACATTCGCACAGAATCATTGGCAGCCATAAAACCTCAGATTTCAATAACATACTACAATGTAAAAGCACAGTGAACTTGTAGTTTGCAACCCCTTTACAATGGAGGTGCCAGATAAAATGCTAATTCTATTGGAAAGGGAACCAGTTCAGCTTCGTCTTTTCAACTTCCAGATTACAAATATTAGTGTTACAATAGTTCATGTACATTGGGAAAAAAGGAGAAACGAAGAGTCATAGAAGATGATCCGTTTTGAGCTGCCTGTTCCACCGGAAAATTCTACAGTTCTGCTACTGTCAATTTGCCTTTTGCACTATCTGTGGTGTCCATGGAAATTTGCGGCATGCTGCAGTTTCACTTTGTGCGGCACTGGGTGCGTGTAGTCTAGATTCTTATTCTCAATCATAACACTGCTGCAACTCTGAATCCTGCAGTTTTTTCTCCTTGCTGAGTTGCAATGCTGAATGACATCACAATCTGCATCTGCTGAAGTAGCCCGCAGTTTTCTGTGTTTTCCATACTTAGGCAAACTTCAAGCATTCACAATGCAGTTTCTGTCTGAATTTTTCAGATTAAGTCAAATCTCTGTTCTTCCAGGATCACTTTGTGTCTCCTTGAGCTAAGAGTCATTAAATCTTTTGTCAAGAATTTTTGTGTAGGATGGGTATCTTTTTGGTTTATGCCAATTTTACAGTTGAGCTGTTCAGTTTTGGAGTACAAAATGATGTCTTGGCTTTTTGAACAAACCATTTTGTTGGATAGAATTTGTTTTTGGTGCTATTTAAATCCTATTTTTTTCCGCTGAGGTATTTGTATATGACCATTTCTTTTTCATTTCAGGTTGCTCAGGGTCAGCTAGAGCAAGCAGGGAGTATGCGTCAGCGCTTACGTAACATTACCAATAGTGGGAAAACGCAGTCGAGACAGCAGAGCGCTACAGATGCAAATATGTTTTCTGATACAATTTCGACTCTTCGTCGAGAAAATCAATCAGTGCCAGATAAAGACCTTGCAGTTTTGGCTGTGCCAATGCCACCTGTAACATCTTTTGTGGAGGCTGCTGGAAATGTGGATGATAAGCGTAAAAAGACTGCAGCATCCGTTGCAGCTGAAGTGGCCGCTAAGCTTGCAGCTTCAAC
>ML821475.1:84269-106630 GCA_009831015.1 Picea engelmannii
CTCAATAATTCCATCTTCTACAAGCTTTTTGATGAAGTGACAGTGTGTATCAACATGTTTGGTACGCTCGTGGAAGACTGGATTCTTGGCAAGTTTCATTACCCCTTGATTGTCACAGAACAAGGGTGTAGGCTCTCTCTACTACATCTGCATATTTGATAACATCCTCCTGAGCCAAACTGCTTCGCATGCACCTTTCAATGCTCCTCGATACTATGCTTTTGTCGATGAAAGGGCGACTACATGTTGTTTCTTGCTGGTCCATGTGACTGCACCCGTGCCAAGGCTGAAGACATATCCAGAGGTGGATTTTCTGTCATCAACAGAACCTGCCCAATCTGAATCTGTATAACCACACAACCTCGGGTCTTTGCTCCTGCTGTACAAAATAACAAAGTCAAGTGTCACTTTCACATATCTCAGCACTCGCTTCGCTGTTGTCTAGTGCTCTACTTTCGGTGCTGTCATAAATCTGGAAATGAAGTTCACAGCGAAACTTAGATCAGGTCTAGTGGCTGTAAGATATATCAAGCTACCCACTAGTTGTCTGTATAGTGACTCACTGACTGCCTTTGAGTCAGTCTTGGTTGAAAGTTTCAGCCCTTTCTCCATAGGTGTAGAGGATATTTTGCAATCCTCCATCCTGAACTTATCCAACAAACTCCTGACATACTTTGCTTGTGAGACAAAAATGTTGCTCCCTATTTGCCAAACTTCTACACCCAGAAAATAGTGTAGGAGGTCTAGATCTGTCATGTCAAATGCTCTGCTCATGTTGGATTTGATCCATGTAATTGCATCTTCCTCACTACCTGTAATAATGATATCATCCACATAAACAACCAGAAGAATGATCTCATTACCAACTCTTTTGACATATAAGTTGGAATATGAAGGACTCCGCTGGAACCCTTGTTGAACCAAATACCTGTCAATCTTGATGTACCATGCCCTCGGTGCTTGTTTTAGACCATATAGAGCCTTCTTTAGTCTGCAAACTAGATGCTCCTTCCATGCAACCTGAAACCCCTCTGGTTGGCACATGTATACCACTTCCTTCAAATCAACATTGAGGAAGGCACTTTTCATGTCCATCTGGTGAACCTTCCAGCCTTGCTGTGCTGCCATGGCTAGAACAAGACGAATAGTGCTCATCTTCGCTGTAGGAGCAAAAGTCTCCTCATAGTCAATGCCTTCTCGCTGAGAGAATCCTTTCGCAACTAACCGTTCTTTGTACTTTTCAAGTGTACCATCTGCCTTGTACTTGACCTTGTACACCCATTTGCAGCTAATGGGTTTCTTCCTTGATGGAAGAGTTGTGAGATCCCAAGTCTGATTTTTCATCAAACTTTCATGTTCGGCCTCCATGGCCTTTTCCCATTCAGGTCTTCCTTTTGCTTCCTTGAATACCTGAGGCTCATAGATCTTCTGAATATTGGCCATAAGAGCAAAGTTGACTATGCTAGTCTGTTGTTTACTATTACCTTGTGATGATCTTCCTTCGATCATATCTCCTATCCGAACATCTCCAATGGTGTTGTGCCACCACTTGAGTCTTTTGGAATCCCTGGCTATGAAGTCAGTATTGCCACCATGACTTGGGCTTCCTGCTTCAGAATGTACTGATATGACTGACCTAGGAGACTCATCCTATTCTAACTCCTCATCATCATGATCAGAATCTTTCCCCCCTTCAGGTGGAGCTATCAGAAGCTTGACACCTGAATCTTCAATGACTTCTGGCTGCTTAGTAACTCTGAATGCGGGAGGAGTATGGAAGGGTCCAACCTCCTCATCAAGAACAACATCTCTGCTAAAGTAGACCTTATCAGTGTTAACATCAACTAATCTGTAAGCTTTATGGGTGTCGTTGTACCCTGTAAGCATCATCTTCTTACTCTTCGGATCTAACTTGGTTCGTTTCGTAGCTGGAATCCAAGTGTAAGCAGTGGAACCAAAGACCTTCAAGTGACTTACTTTGGGCTTTCTTCCAAACCATGCTTCCTCTGGAGTCTTATGCTTCACCGCCATCGTGAGAGATCTATTCAGCAAGTACACTGCCGTGAACACTGCCTTTGCCCAAAACCTGTTAGGAACACACCTGTTCTGCAACATACATTTGGACATCTCTGTGATAGTGTGGTTTCACCTTCCAACCACCCCATTCTGTTGTGGAGTATAGGGTGTGGTGTATTGTCTCTTGATCCCATGTTTAGCACAAAAATTATTGAATTCTTTGGAGCAGAAATCTCCACCATTATCAGATCTAAGAGAGGTAATATGACAACCTGACTCATTCTCGACTAATGCTTTAAAGTTTTGAAATTCTTTAAACACGTCAGACTTCAACTTCAAAAAATACACCCACATTTTCCTACTGAAATCATCAACAAATATAAGGAAATACCTGGCACTGGTGATTGATGTCGTGTTCAATGGTCCACATATGTCTGCATGAACCAGCTGAAGGACCCTCTGCACTCTCCAAGCTTGTCCTTCATCAAATGGCGCTCGATGTTGCTTCCATACCTGGCAAGCTCCACAAACTCCCTGAATCTTCTGTTGACTGTCTAGAAGTCCATCTACCAGTTTCTCTCGTGCCAACTGAGAGAGGTAGTTAAAATTGAGGTGCCCATACCTCTGATGCCATAGTGTGCAGATGTTTGATGCACTCTTTGCTTCCAGTGCATGCTCTCTACCTTGCCCAAAATCCACCAATCTGAACAGACCATGGTCCTCCACACCAAGAGCAATGATCTTCTTGGTATTCTTGTCAACGATATAACACTTGTGATTGCTAAAGTTGACATCCAAGTGAGGAGAGTGCCTCATAATCTGACTAACTGAGAACAGATTAAGCTCCATACATGACACATAGTGGACGCTGAGAAACATAAGCATCTTTCCTCCGAAGGAAATCTAAACATTCCCCTTGCTGACTATATTATACTCCTCGCCTCCACCAAAGATCACCGAGTCTTTGGATGGACTAGGTGTAAACCTATGAACCAATCTTTTTGATTGGTGAAATGCCTAGATGCGCCTGAATCAACAAACCAAGCAGATGACTTGGACTAATCTACTTGTGTACAGGCCATAAAGGCATAGAAGGTTGCCTCCTTCTCCTCTGTGTGCTCTGCGACATGGGCCTTCTGCTGAGACCCTCCGTGGTTGTGCTTCTGATCTGCCAACCACTTTCTATAGTGCTTCTTCACATGGCCAGTCTTGCCACAGTAATGACAAGTGATGGTCTTCAGGCTTTTGGTGGCATCCTCATCATTACCTGGACCAGGTTTCCTTGTCCATTTGCCTTTGCCTTTAGCTTTGGCTGCAAAGGCCTGCTTTGAACCCTCTGTCTCATTGCTGCTCCCAAACTGATTCTTCCACCTATCCTATTGCAAGAGCTTATTGGATAGCTCTCCAAACTTTAGGTAAACCTCTGTAGTTGTGATGTTCAAGGTCTCAATGAAGTGCTCGTAGGACCCTGGCAAGTTGTTCAGCGTGATCACCACCATGTCCTCTTCTGCCATCTTTCGACCAATGGCCTCCAACTGCTCCTGGATGTTCCTGATCTAGAGTAAGTTCTCTTTGAGAGAGGCACCCTCATTCATCTTGACCGAGAACAACATATTCTTTAAAAAGAATGCTCGACCCTTATCTGAAATCTCATGGGTCTCTTTCAACTATTTCTAGATCGCTGCAGCAGTCTTCCCATTTTGAACCTTAGGTAGCATCTCATCTGTCACGGACAATTTTATCAGCATCACGACCTCTCTGTCTTGGCCATCAAACTTGTCCTGGTCTTTACCTGCAACCGTGGGACGAGAACTTGTGCCCAGAACAACATCTGATAGGCACTGGTATGCAAAAATGGACAACATGCGTTGCTTCCAGGTATTGTAGTTCTTCCCAGAGAACTTTTGGTTGCCTTCCAACATGATGTTGGTCAATGTAGCCATAGATGATCGTAAAACACTGAACTTAGCAGATAAATAATGGAAAAATACCTACAATCTGCCCTCAACTAGCTCCAAATCAACCAATTTCTCGTCAAATCTGCTAACTCAAGAAATTAGCAATAAAAAAAAACACCAGATCTTCGAAGCTGGGCACCAATCTGGGTGAGAACAGACCAATCTGTTCTCCAAACCGTCCAAATTGACAAAATTTGAGATAAATTTCAGTTAAAACTCAGAAATTGCAGAGATTAGCAAAAAAATGGCAATTCGTACAAACTGTACGGCTGATTCGTACGGTTTGGCTGCTGAATTAAATTTTTCGTACGCTGGCTTTTAAAACCGAAAAATCAAATGAACCTGGCTCTGGCTGATCTGAAACCCTTTCGACTCCTTGAGTGTGCTACGCTGGCGATCCCTCGATCCATCACTGCCGACAACAGTCCCTAGGTCTTCACACGCTCCCAGACTCCGTGGCCCTAACCTCGCTCTGATACCATGTAATGGAAATCAAGCACACAGAGAAACCAAGATAACTTGAATAAGGTTATCTGTCTTTATTCAATCAATGAAATAAGAGAGGAAATAGCTTTCTTATATATGTTACAATCAAGTAGAGTCAAACCACTTTATGAATGTGGGATAAAGTGAAAATATAACCTAAAGGCAAATATCTGACCTAAAAGCAAATAAATTAACCTAAAGTCACTTTGACTTTATTAATGCCTAAGTCTAATTTCTAATTGACCATTATAAAGTAATATTTAATTTAACAGCTTTATTTTTAAGGTTGTTGTTACTCAAGAGGAAAATGGTGTGGACTAAATGATGTTTTGACCGACTCTAAACAATGCAAAGAAATGAGAATGCAAATATTTCACTTCGATGAAAGCTATATTACAAGAAGGAGAAAATGTTTATCATTCCCAGATGCACAATGTAACAAGATTTTATTAAACTCATAAATATCAAGAACTTCAAGAAATGAGCCAAAGCGACTGTACACCAATACATGATTCTTGGCCCGATTTTTTTTTAAGAATTCAAGATTAAAAAAGCCAAAAACCTTGCAATTTTGCTACTTCAAATGCAAAGATGCCCCCAATCTAATGCAAAGCAAGAAATATTTTTTTTGTTTGTTTCAAAGATAGCTAAAAGCATATTCAAAGCTGTCAAGCAGACTGTAATCAGATCATAATCAAACCCAAAAATTCACCCCAAAACCATATCTAAGATCTGGGCAGGGAAAACCATCAAAAACTAAAAATTTTCACAAAATCGTTGCGGCCTACCAACCAGTATAGTGCGACAATCCTATATCGTCGTGGGCCAGAGAACAGTACAGTGCGATGACGTCGAACTGTGTCTAAAGGCAGGGTGCGTCGATCCTAGATCATCGCACTATCTCTCAAAGCAGAGTGCGACGATCAAAGAAAAAAAGGAAAAAATAAAAAGCATGAAGGTTTTCTAGTGAAATTAAACAGTCAGAGAGTTCATTTGGATCTCCCAGTGACTCAGAAAACAAAACCTAGGCAATCAAAGAAAGAAAGAAAGACAAACTAGGAAAACAATCCGTTCCCCAGTATGGTCACCAATTTTGTTATCGGACCAATCGGTAAGTGCAGACACAAACACATCTCCCTAGTTTCACCCATAAACTAGAATAAAACAAGACAAAATATAAATCTTTCCCTAAGTTTCAATTATCAAGCATACTAACTAACAAGAGATAAATGACATACCTTTTAAATGTCGTTTTTCCTCGCTAGTGTCATCCTTGCTCCGTTCAAAGGCTTATGGGATGTTGAACCTGTAAATAGACACAAGCCAACGAAGTGAAAGAAACAACGTATACTCAACAAAACCTATGTATGTGATCAAGGAGTCATACAATAAAATAAGATCAATTTTATGGGAAAGAAATATATTGTTGTATTAGAAATATGAAAAGGATAAATCAACCGATGCCTTGATGTTGTAAGGTCCCTTCCAACAGTTCCTTGCTTCCCACACACATCCGCTCCAAGGATTTTGAGACCAACAATCTATCTTGACAAAGAAAATCTCCAAGCTAAATCCAAAAATTACTCAAGCTCACACCAAAAGCTAGCCAACTCAATCCAAGCTAAATTTCCAAGCTACAAAACAACTCACTTTCCCCATGAGAACTCCTCTCCTTTTATAAGTTGGAAAGGATAGGGTGAGGAGGTTAGGATGATCCCATGAGATCAGGGATGCGACTCAAATCCAAACCGATCGGAGGTCGACTCACCCTCAAAGCTTATCTTTTAGAAGAATCGAGAAGATGCTCTTTTTCCTTTGTATGAAAATCGTCGCACCCTTAACACTGAGCAAATTGAGACGACGTAGCATGTCACTGTGGTGCAACCTGCGACAATCCTAGATCATCGCACCCTTAACACTAAGCAAGGTGCGACGATCCCTTTTTCTCAGGTTTTTTACAAAGGAAAATTATAATTTCATCTCTTTAGGAAAAAGTATCTTCACTTTTCTTCAGGGATTCGGGCCATTGATCCTTCTAAAGACAAAGGATAAGTTTACATCATTAATAGTCACAGGGGTGACGAAAATAATGTGTAACAACTAGTGGCACACAAATGACAGACAAGTGAAATAATAAAAACAAAGGGAAACAACAAACCACTCAAGGAATAATCTGCTGCAAGAAGTCTAATACTTAAAATATCATTTCAAGGCATTAAACATGTATCAAAAACACAATTACTCCCTAAGGTTGCGATAAAAACAAATCTTCATGAAGCATTAGCTGTTTTCACCAGTTGCATATCAATAAAGACAAGTTATAGAATAGTCGAAGGAAATGAAATGTACTTTGCACAAATCAAAAACTACATTCAAGATAAGATAAAAATACATGAAGATTTGAACGAAACACTCTCATCGAGAGTATATTCACCAGGTAGAGAGATTTAGTCCATGCATAGAACGAGTCCAAATACTCTGATGTCTTGCTATCCTTTCCCAAAAATCCCCCCCTTAAACATACAAAAACTGCATATTTATCAGAGCTGCAGAGGCTCTGGTCCATCTGGGACTGAGACTTAACTCTACATTAACAACTGTAGAACAACTTATTAACTTGAGTAAAACTCTACTAGAGTACAACAATTTATACTTCACACTTGACTTAATCAACAAGAGTGGTTTTTATCCCACATAAAAGACCACTCATTAACTTAATCTAAAAGAATCATGTAATTAAACAACTGAAAACTGCTACTGGCAATGAAACTGGATTGATGCATGCACTTGAATGAACTGAAAATGACAAAGAATGACTAGGAGTAACGGAACTGAGTTCTGCATTGAGCCATGGCATGCCTGCGTGCTATTTGCGGCTACTGGAGATGACTGGATGTACATCATGAAAATTTCTCGGAGTGATGTGGTGACCTGACGTGATATAAGCACACGATTGCGGAAGTTGTTGAGGGTGGTTTGGGTCCACACCACTCCGACCCCCGTAATCCACCACAAGCTACCATGTACTCATAAGCTATACCATGGTTTCAGTTGAGAGACCGCTCTAGAAAATTAACATTCGAGCATTTTTCTTCCCTGTAATGAAGTGTGACCATCGATCTTGTCACAATATGTGATCTAGTTAACCCTACTATTTTGGCACCCCTGCTAAAGTTTCTATCAGTTTTCCATATTCAAGCCTCCCTAGCCATACTTAGCGACAATGAAAATTTCTTAGAGCTCAGGAGCGTTTGAACGTGGTGCATGAATATCTCTCGAAGTGACTTTCTCTTGAAGTGACATGGCAGTCTCTCGTCAATTCGACACTTTGGAGTTTGGGAGCTTATGAATGTTGTGCTTGGAAATTCCCCGAAGGACGATCTCCCGAATCTGACGTGGCGACCAAATGTCATATCGCTAATGTGTTATGGAAAGAAGGGTGATGTGTGTCATGTGGAAATGGGCGAATGACACAACCAAATGACCTGGAATGAGTGCCACGTGTCATGTGTAAATGGGTGAATGACACAACCAAATGACCTGGAATGAGTGCCACGTGTCATGACTGATGAGTGTGCCACATGTCTCAAATGATGGTTGCCACGTGCTTCGGCACTTCGGGCTTCGGGAGTTTTGGATTGTGAAGCATGAAGTTCTCCCGGAGTAGTACGGGGCTAGAGTGACGTGGCAGTCTCTTGTTACTTCGACACTTCAAAGTTCAGGAGATTTTGAATGCAAAGTGTATGGAAATCTCCCGAAGTAGTACGGGCCCGAAGTGATGTGGTAGCCTGACATGACTTCGGGACTTCGACGGTTAGACACTTCGACGTTCGGAAGTTTCTGGATGTAAAACATGAAAATCTCTCGAAGTGATTAGCCAATACTTATCACTAATTAACTCGGGCTTAAGTTGTGTTTAACATTAAATACTTCGGGAGTTTGACACTTCGGTGATCGAAACAATGACAAGTTCAGACGCTCGAACGCCGAAGTCATGGAGTGACTTTCCTAATGCCTTCTCTTAAAACTCGTGTGATTCTAGACCCTTGAATGGACGAGAGTCGTTGATATCATCGACCTGTTGGATATTTACCGTTGAAATATTTCCCTCTCCGTTTGACAATCCAGGCCCGAAAATGACCGCTCTGAATTGCTACGTTTTGTCCACGGGTGTTTCCTGTGCATACAAAAAGGCTCGGTTGACCTGTTGTGAACTCAATCAATGGAAAACATGATGACAAGCATTCTGAACCAAATACGACATGTAATTATCCTTCAAGAAACAATAGAAACAAAAATGCATGAAGACTCATTCAAGAAAGAAATGAATAAGAACCATGTCACTCAATAATGGGAAACTAACTTAACGAACCAGAAGACAAAAAAATTGATTAAGGCATAGGGAAATGAGAGAGGAGGGGCAGGGGTGCAGACCTAGGTTAGAACATTGGCTCTAATTGAGGATAACACTTCCCTGTGAGGTGCTAAGAGCCACAGATCGATGCCTTTGAATTTAATAACTTGCTCCCACCTTCCTTTTCTTACCTCTATTCTGTCTGCGTGCGATGTATCTCTGCCACTGTCTTTGAGCCATTCATCTCTAAAAATTAACACTGAAGCTAACCCCAGTGCCTTTATTGGGCTATGGAGTCTTTGTTCAAACTGAAACTTGAGACTGCAACTAAACCCCAGTGCCTTTGTTGGGCTATGGAGTCTCTTATTTAAACAAGCTACTGAAAATCAACACACTAAAAAACAATCTTCAAACTAAAAATTAAACGCTCGAACTATGAGCTTATTCTCCTACTACCTACTCTATTCAGCCGAAAACCATCTCAATCATGTATAATTCCACTTCCAATGAAACCAAGAAAACATTTGACTGAAAACTGTAACTCTATGCATGTCACTATTTAGAATAATCCAAAGAGGATATAGCAAATACGACAAAAAGTTGGCAAGCATCTCGTACTTATGGTCGCAAATGATGATCATGCTAAAACTTACAACCTTTGGGATTTTGGAAAAATAAGAATCCATCCATCTCACTTTTGGATCTTAAAACTCATGAAAAGCCTCCAACTGGTTGAGAGGACAAAGTTGTTGTTGTGTAAGATATGCATTATAAATAAGACTGAGTTTCTCTTGTCCTCGTTGAAACGGCTCATGAAAGTCACGTGATTCACAACCATATAGGGAAGCAAGATACTCCTGATACTGCTCATCTTGTTGTTTGAAATGAATGGGTATGTCTTCTGCATTGCTAGTTTTTCCTCGTTCTAGCTCCAACATGTCGTCTTCAGACTTATAGATTTCTTGTTGCTCAACAATTTCAGAAGGAAGGGGAAAAATTTGCTTGTGACCTTCAACATCACTTTCCTCATAGTTAATCAAATCTTTATGAGAACAAAGAACAACAGATGTATCATAACGACGACTAATTGAGTCACCTAGAATAATGCAAGATGTATCCAAAGCCTTGTTATCATCAATTTCATCATTAATGTAATTCCCAACATCATATTTTGAATAAAAGGATCAGAAGAAGACTCATATATAACTGAATCTTTCTCCACTTCCTCAATGGAAAATCCCCTTTTATTTTCACTACTAAAGAACTAATAAGTGACTGTCGAATATGAGATCCAAATTCTTCACAACAATTTTCAAAAAGTAAATCAGCTGGAAAAAACCTTTTACAATGCTTATTGAATGCAGCATGGAACTATTCCAGGGAGGAGATGCTAGCAGAGGGCAAGGATCGATACCACTCACGATCATCTCCCTCTAATGAGATGCTAGCAGAGGGCAAGGATCGATACCACTCACGATCATCTCCCTCTAATGAGTACATGAACATCTTCATTAATACATCCTCATGATGTATTCCCCACTGATGCATGAGTTCATGAAACTCAAGCAAATACTCAACAAGGTTGTCATCTCTATGTTCTCTAAATCTGGGCCAAAAATCACCCCACTCATCTATAGTAGGAACAACATTTGGAAAACTAGGAACAATAGAGAAATTAAAAGGAGCAAACCTCCGAGCCAAGATGGCTTCCATCTGAAAATATGACTTCTTAAAATTGTGGAGTTGCCATTGGATTCTTTAACCATGGAGTCGCTAGGTGAATGATATGCAGTCTGAATGTGTTTAGTCTTTGTTCACCATCAAAGATCAAATATGATCATTGTCGTTCTCCTAGGGAAAGATATTTCGTTACTTTGTTCCCCGACAATGACGCCAGAAGATGTTGGTCCTAAAGTCTGCACCTGACTGCTAAAGGGAAAATCTAGGCCACCTCAAGTTTGTAATAATTGGTTTTAAATTTTGTTGGTCAGTAGGAGGCTTGGTTTACCAAGACAATAACATGGTTGGGTTGGAAAACTGACACGGAGGAGGGTTCTCTTTGGCTGGTGGCACACAAATGACATACAAGTAAAATAATTAAAACAAAGGGAAACAACAAACCACTAAATGAATAATCTGCTGCAAGAAGTCTAATACTTAAAATATCATTTCAAGGCATTAAACATGTATCAAAAACACAATTACTCCCTCAGGTTGCGATCAAGCATTAACTATTTTCACAGGTTGCATATTAATATAGACAAGTTATACAATAGCTGAAGGAAATGAAATGTACTTTGCACAGATAAAAAATTGCATTCAAGATAAGATAAAAACACATGAAGATTTGAACGAAACACTGTCATCAAGAGTATATAAACTAGGTAGAGAGATTTAGTCCATGCATAGAACGGGTCCAACCAGTCTGATGTATTGGTATCCTTTCCCAAAATCCCCCCCCCTTAAACATACAAAAACTACATATTTATCAGAGCTGCAGAGGCTCTCGTCCATCTGGGACTGAGACTTAACTCTACATTAACAACTGTAGAACAACTTATTAAATTGACTAAAACACTGTTGGAGTGCAACAATGTATACTTCACACTTGACCTAATCAACAAGAGTGGTTCTTATCCCACATAAAAAACCACTCATTAACTTAATCTAAAAGAATCATGTAATCAAACAACTAAAAACTACTACTGGCAATGAAACTGGACTGATGCATGCGCTGGAATGAACTGAGAATGAAAAAGAATGACTCGGAGTGACATAAATGAGTTATGCATTGAGCCTTGGCATGCCTGCGCACTATTTGAGGTTACTGGAGATGACTGGATGTACAGCGTGAAAATCTCTTGGAGTGATGTGGTGACCTGACGTCATATAAGCACACAATTGCAGAAGTTGTCGAGGGTGGTTTGGGTCCACACCGCTTCTAGCCCCACAATCCACCACAAGCTGCCATGTACCTCATAAGTTGTAACATGGTTTCAATTGCGGGACTGCTATGAAAAATTAATGTTCGAGCATTTTCCGTCCCCGCAATGAAGTGTGACCGTCGATCTTGTCACAATCTGTGATTTGGGCAACCCTGCTAAAGTTTCTATATGTCTGCCATATTAAAACCTCCTAGCCATACTTAGCGATGGCGCAAATTTCTTAGAGCTCGAGAGCTTTTGAATGTTGTGCTTGGAAATCCCTCGAAGAACGATCTCCCGAATCTGATGTGGCGGCCAGATGTCATATCGTTGACGTGTTATGGAAATAATGGTGACACGTGTCACGTGGAAATGGGTGAATGACGCAACCAAATGACTTGGAATGAGTGCCATGTGTCATGACTGATGAGTGTGCCACATGTCTCAACTGATGGTTGCCACATGATTCGACACTTCGGGAGTTTTGTATTGTGAAGCATGAAGTTCTCCCGGAGTAGTACGGGCTCAGAGTGACATGGAAATCTCTCGTTACTTCGACACTTCAGAGTTCGGGAGATTTTGAATGCAAAGTGTATGGAAGTCTCCCCAAGTAGTACAGGCTCGAAGTGACATGGGAGCCTAACATCACTTTGGGACTTCGATGTTTCGATGTTTGGAAGTTTTTGGATGTAAAGCATGAAAATCTCTCGAAGTGATGATCTCGCGAAGTGATTAGCCAATACTTATCACTAATTAACTCGGTCTTAAGCTGCATTTAATGTTAAATACTTCGGGAGTTCAACACTTCGGTGATCGAAACAATGACAAGTTCAGACGCTCGAATGTCGAAGTCGTGGAGTGACTTTCCTAATGCCTTCTGTTAAAACCCGCGCGATTCTGGACCCTCGAATGGACGAGAGCCATTGATCTGATCGACCTGTTGGATCTTTACCGTTGAAAAATTACCCTGTCTATTTGACAATCCAGGCCCGAAAATGACTACTCTGAATTGCTGCGTTTTGTTCACGAGCATATCTTGTGCATACAAAAAGGCTCGGTATACCTGTTGTGAGCTCAATCAATGGAAAACATGATGACAAGCATTTTGAACCAAATACGACATGTAATTATCCTTCAAGAAACAATAGAAACAAAAATGCGTGAAGACTCAATCAAGAAAGAAACAAATAAGAACCAAGTCACTCAGTAATGGGAAACTGACTTAACCAACCGGAAGAGGAAAAATTGTTTAAGGCATAGAGAAATGAGAGAGGAGGTGCATGGGTGTAGACCTAGGTTACAATAGAAGCTATGAGGACTAGTACACTAGATGGAACACCCTATGTCAAGAAAGGGACCAAACAGTACCAAACTTCACCAATATTTTCCATATCCTACGCACCAAATTGGGTAACAAAGATTCTGAGCGTCATCTGGTGCTCAAATATTGCAACTGTTTGCATAGATACATTCAAACATAAATGTAGTTCCTTGACAACGACTTATTGGGCATGACTTATAGATACGCTGTCAAGATCAAGCAGAAATATAAGCAGAAATGACGAGAGTTTGGATTTGCAAACCCCTCATAGCCGAAGCAGGGAAAAGGTAACCCCAACCCACACAACAAGGGACCAAGTCGAGATGATCACCCTCAAGACAATCTGTCCAAGCAACAACACAATAAGGGCAATGAGAAGACGAAGAAGGACATGGGAAAATGGTGTGAGTACCATAAGATTCCTTGGCACAACACCGACGAATGCAGCTCTAAGCAGTCCCTCGTGGACAAGTTGAAGGCTTCTGTGTCAGAGGCCGATTCTGATTCTAAGTCAAATCCTGAAGGAGGGAAGAGAATTATCGATGTTGAACCCAATGTCATGGTAGCTACCACCAAAGTCTGGCCAAGCGAACCAGAAGAACCAGAGGAAGAGGAATGCCTCTTTCACTCACAGATGTGGGTCAAGGGGGCTCCGATTCATTTCATTGTCGATAGTGGTAGTCATAAGAACTTGATTTTAGTAGAGGTCGTCAAGAGGATGGACCTGCTAATGACACTGCACCCACAACCCTACACCATCAGCTGGCTTCGTCAAGGAAGAGATATCTGTGTCAGCCAATAATGTCGTCTGCCCTACGACATCAAGCCCTTCAAAGATGAGGTACTGTGTGATATTGCTCCCCTTGAAGTTTGTGATGTTCTTTTAGGATAACCATATTTGTGGAAGCGTCATGATGTGTATCAGTCTAGACCCCACAATGTTATTATTAGTTTGGGTAGACAATTGTACAGGATCCCAGAGATGGCCTCGCCTATTGTTATTTCTTTAATCTCTGCTAAGCAATGCAGTAAGGTCATTTCACAAACCGGGAAGTTTGTTTTCTTTCTGATCCATGCTCAAAGTATGAAAAAGGTCACCACCACATCTGTGGCCTCTACAAAATGCCTCTCTTTGCAATAGAAGCAAGTGGATGGGATCATGGAATAATACATAAACATCTTTTCCTCACCTACAGGGGTACCAACACATTGCCAAGTCAAGCATCCCCTTGATCTGACCCCCGACGCACCTCTACCTAATGGGCTAGTCTATTGGCATTTGTTGATGGAGAATGATGAAATCAAGCCTCAGATCCAAGAGCTTCTTCAAAAGGGGCACATCAAACCCAACTCCTCCCCTTGCAGAAGCTCGATTGTACTGGTGCAGAAGAAGGACAGGACTTGGCGAATCTGCATTGATTACAAAGCCTTAAACAAAATCATAGTCAGGAACCACTACCCCATTCCCAGGATTGATGACCTTCTTGACCAATTCAAGGGAGCAAAGTTCTTCAACAAGATTGACCTGAAGTCTAGCTACCACCAAGTTCCCATCGAACCAACTTATGTCTGGAAGACATCATTCAAGTCTAAAGAAGGTCTCTACGAATGGCTAGTCATGCCCTTTGGATTAACAAATGCACCAACCACTTTCATGGGGTTGATGGATGATGTATTGAGACCCTTCACCAACTCGTTTGTGGTAGTATATTTGGATGACATCTCCATCTTCAACAGAATGTGGGAGGAGCACATGCGGGATATTCAATAGGTTTTGAGCACTCTGTGGTAGCACAAGCTTTATGCCAACTTGGAAAAATCCTCTTTTGGCATGAACATGGTCCAATACCTTAGCTACATTGTTGATGAGCATGGGGTGCATGTTGATCCTGCTAAGATCCAAGTCATTCATGACTGGCCAGCCCCGACCACACTGACCGAGCTTCGGAGCTTCTTGGGACTAGCCAATTTCTACCGAAGATTCATGTTGGGATTCTCCCATATTGCATGGGCCCTTAACCAGGTGACCAAGGGTGGTGGTAGGGCCAATTTCGTATGGGGGAAGGAGCATCAACGAGCATTCAATGATCTGAAACATCGCTTGTGCTCAGCTCCAGTTGTCTCCTTGCACGATCTACAACAACCATTCGAGATTGAGATCGATGCATCTGATTATGTTGTGGGTGCAACTCTCACTCATCATGAGCATCTTGTGGCATACCATAGTGAGACACTCTCCGATATTGTCCGCAAATACCCCACCTATGACAAGGAAATGTATTCCATTGTACAAGCCTGTTGTCAATGGAAACATTACATTCTTGGGAAAAAGATGATCATACACACTAATCACAAGCCTCTGCAGTTCATACATACACAGGGGAAATTATAGAATGACCTCCATGAGAAGTGGTCCACCTACCTACATCAGTTCCATCTCAACATCAAGTATAAGACAAATATCTCCAATCGTGTCCCTGACTGCCTCAGTCGACCTCCTGTGGCTGCACTCACCACTGTGCTCCAGTCCTATGGACATGAAGCATTAGAGTGGCCCCAACTTTATCAACAAGATCCGAACTTCGCCACCACATATCATCTCTTAGGTACATGCGCCACTTTCACTGATTTTCACATTCAAGATGAACTCTTATGCCACCTAGGCCATCTCTGTGTTCCTACAAGTGAGCGTGAAAAGCTGATTTGGGAAGCCCACTACAGTCGGATGGGAGGACATTTTGGCGTAGATAAAACAATGGTCGTTTTTCAGAACTGGTTTTATTGGCCAAAACTTCGACAGGACGTCAGTAGGTATATCAAATCTTGCACTGCCTGCGCCATTGCCAAGCTAGTCGTCAAGAAGCAAGGCTTATACACCCCTCTTCCTATTCTCGAGAAGTCATGGGAATCCATCTCAATGGATTACATGTCTGGTTTGTCATCCACCAAGCATGAAAATGATTGCGTGTTTGTGGTTGTTGATCGTTTTTCGAAGATGGCCATCCTCATAGCTTGTAAGAAGAATGTCAGCGCGACAGAGACTGCCAAACTCTTCTTCAAATGAATTTGGGTCCACTTTGGGATACCACAGACCATAATCTTTGACCAAGACAACAGGTTCCTCAACACCTTTTGGTTGAGTCTCTGTTCTCTGTTGGAAACCAAGCTCACAAAATCCACTGCTTTCCACCCCCAAACTGATGGCCAAACCGAGGTCGTCAATTAGATGTTGTGCACATCTTGCGCATGTACAATTCTAAGAATCCTCGTACATGGGACGAGAGTCTCCCATATGTCCAACATAACTACAACATGGCTCTCCATAGTTCCACCGACCACAACCCATTTTAGGTGGGTCTAGGATTCCAACCCTTGGGACCCATTGATGTTACACTTCCTCTTACCACCGCACAGATAGATTCTTCTCCTGATCATTCTACGATCGATAAATCCACCAGATTCATTGAGAAGATTCAACACATCTGCCAATAGGTCCAATATATTTTGCAGAAATCCAATGCTAAGTACAAGCAACACCACGATCAACATAAGATACCACACCATTTTCAAGTTGGCGACAAAGTCTGGTTACATTTGCAGAAGGAGCGTCTCACCGGGCCCCATCAAAATCTTTGCCCACTCTGTTATGGGCCTTACACTATCACCAAGGCTATGGGTAGCAATGATTTTGAGCTCAACAGTCCACCCTTCCTTGGTCTGCATCCAGTATTAAATGTGGACCTCCTTAGGCCATATTTTCCTCCATTATTTGACACCTTTGAGATCGCAGAACAATTGACACCAACAAAGCTCAATCCTGACTGCATGGAACAAGCATCCACCGATCAGATCGTGGACACATAGGTCAAGGGCACTCACCATCAGTGGATCCAACTTTATCGGGTTGTCAAAGTAGGGCAACTCCTATACCAAGGCAAGTGGCTCACCCGGGGCCAAATCCAACAGAAGTTTACTCACCTGATGGGGGAACTCAATGCAATGGAGACCATTGCTTCCTAAGGGGGGAAGATTGATCCATGTGGATATTGGTGGCCACCCACCTATTCCAGCTGGCTCCTCGTGTCCGTTTTTGTTCAACACGTCTTTCTGTATTGCTTTATAATTGTGAGTTCTACACTTCTACAGTTGTCTAAAGCATCACACATTCTCGAGGTGGATACAGGTGGACTCTCGCCTAATCCAACTGGCTTATTTTGTATGTTTTCAGGTCAACACATCTTGTTGTACTTTCAGAGTTGTTTTGGGGCCCTAAACATTGTTTTTTTGCCTCGCCATAGTCAAAATGTAGACAGAGTCAGTTTGATGGCGAAATATGTAGTTCTTTGAAAGATCTTTCCAATGGGCTATTACGCACCTAAAATGGAGGTTGTATGAAAAAGTTACGACCCTAGGAAGTTGACGTACCAAATTGCACCAACTTACCTATAGGGCCCTCATGACTTTGGGCGTTTCACCTTCTAGAGTTAGGTTTTTGGATGTCTAGGATTTTGGCATTCATGAGCAATACCAAAAGGGCCTATGGAGCATCACTATAATCGATTCTACTCAGACGGATGCGCATAGCAACCACATCTCTTCTTAGATATAGCTACCACCATTCAAGCAAGTTTTAGTTCTGCAGTTTTACAGTTTCAACCTATTTCATTATTTAATAGAAGATATTGTTCACTAGATATTTGTGTTATTCTTCCTATCTCTGTGTTTATTGTATTCAGTGAGTTAATCAGTTCGTTTTGCTCCTAAATCCGGATCAAACCGACAGTGATGCCTTGGAACTTATATGGTTGGCCCTCTTAGTCAAATTTCATGGTTAATTCCTTAAAATCCATGAGAACGGGACCCAAAGTCCTTATCCATTCTTCACTCAACACAATGTCACAATTGCCCATGTCGATAGCAAACATTTGAGATTTCAGGTGGTAGTCACCAATTTGGAGATGCACATTTTCACAACGCCCTCCACATTTAATGGACTCGCCATTGGCAATCATGATTTTAAAATTATTGGCTGCCCGGATATAGCAATTAGTTTCTTGGGCAATGCGGTGATGAATAAAATTATGGGTGCTTCCACTATCAACAAGAATGATGACCTTCCTATGCTTGATGTAACCAATTAGCTTGAGGGTTTGAGGAGCAAAGAAGCCAGTGAGAGCATTTAGGGAAATGACCGGTTCTACTTCAGGAGGGTCTAAGGGAGGGGTTATGTCAGTGGGTTCAAGTGGTACAGACACAAGGGGAGCCTCAACATCCTCTGAGATGGCCATAAAAATCTTTTATTCCTTACACTTGTGTCCCAAAAAATATTTGTCATCACAATTATAACAAAGGCCTTTGAGTTGGCGTTCAACCATTTCAACCCTGGTCAATTTCTTGATCTTTAGTGGAGTAGAAGGAGGAGTGGGAGTTACTAGTTTAGTGCGAGGAATAAAGGAGGGTTTTCGGTTTTGAGAAGAGACAACTTGTTGTGCTTCCTTATCTCTTTTAGTAGCGTCCACCCAACTTTGAGGTCGAGCCACGAGGACATGGGCATGAATCTCATCCTTGAGGCCACTGATAAAACATTCTCGGAAAAAGCATCAGACATGCCCTTTGTACGAAAATCCAGTCGCTCAAAAGCAGCTATAAAGTCTTCCATTGTGCCAGATTATTTTAACTTTGTCAAACGACCTAAATGGTTGGTGTCGGTGTCAAAGCATTCATAAAGCTCTGCCACAAAGTGTGTCCATACCACATCCCTTGGCGAGAACTTTTTCTCCTTTGCCACCATTGTCAACGTTCATGATCTAGATGGAGAACACCATACTAGAGTTTGGCCAACTCACCCGTAATGCCATACAAAGAGAAATAATGTTCCAATTGAGTTACCCAACCAGTGGGATCCGAGCCATCAGATTTGGTCACATCCACACGCGAAAGGCGTAGGTCACGCTAAAAGTGATGGGGCTGAAAATTCTGGGAATGAGAGGAAGTTTCACCTTCGGTATGCAAAGGGAGGTCAAATAAGGGAAGATTTGCAGGGATATGCAGCTTGGCGCAGATCATCGTAGTGACCGATTCCAGCTGGGTAGTCATGTCTGGTTTGAGGTCTTGTTTGAGTTCCGCGATTGAGGCAGCTATGGAGGAATTCATTTTTTGATTGATGGAGACAATATTGGAACTGAGCTGTCGCACTTCTTGTTGGGTTTCTGTGAAATTAGAGTGCAAGGTATTGAAGCGAGCTTCCAAGTCTTGGCTACAAGTATGGGCCATGATGACGAGGGAACACGAAAAGGGGCGGGTGGGACCACACAAAAAATGGGTTATGGGTGAAGTGCATCACAACGATCAGGGCGATGAGTTGAATCCAATGGGGTAAAGCCCAAATAAGGGTGTTGGAAGGGGGTTGGGTCCACAATTTTTTTTTTTGCTGAAAATTGATAGGTATGACTGCGATAAGGGTGAAGAGAGAAATCCAACGGAATAGGTATCAAATAATGGTGCCAACAAGATCCAACTTTTTTTTTTTACTCTTGCGTAGTTATATTCTAATCTGAAGAATATTGCAGTGATCAAATGCCCAATTGTTTAACATGAAGAAACATGTAGTAATTTCACAACTCGAATGCAGGAGACACAGTTGCGTGACAATAGATCTTGTATGTTCTATTTTTTTTTCCTTCCCAAGGGTTAGGTATTCAAGGGTTCTACAGACAAGGGTTTTCCCTATGCTATAGCTCTCTAATATACATGCGGGTTCCAACAATAATACTCGACCCAATATCTCAGAGCCCCAACTAAGGAGGCTAGACCGTGCCCTTAGCTGTAATACCCAACTACCCAGGTACTAGAGACTATCTTCTCGATTGTTGTTCTCGGTGGCACTATAACAGTCAGGCGACCGATCGGTTTATCTATGGAGGGCTTCAAGAAATCTTGGTCGATCTGTATACAGGTGTTGTATGATGCACTACCACTAGAAGGGGTACCAACATGGGTTACAAGGGTGGCCAATAGATGTGCGCTTAAGTACCTCTTGTATTTCCTGTGTGTATGAATTCTCGACCGCAAGTTTATGCGCGTAACAAAATATCTCTGTAGCTTAAAGACACCAGAATATGTCTCTACCCTGAAAAAAATTAACCCACAATTTTATGTCGAGGAAGGTGCTCTAATACCACTTGGAATATTCCATAAATAAAAAATTATGCAGAACATGAATACATAGCTAGAAATGGCAGATGAACAATAATATAACCAGAACAACACCATAATAATACCAAAATGATACCAGAATAACAGTAGAAAGAGCACTTTGATTACTGAGAGCAATGTTCACTTGCCTCTTCAAGGGGGCAACCTCCAACAGAGCAGAGCTTTATTACAATAATATCCAAGACAAAAGTTCTCATACCCCCGATTCCTATTTATACTAAATATGTCTATCAAAAGAACCATCTAGAGGAAGATCCTTCTAGAAGCGGAAGCTTCTATTAGATCTTCTTACATTGTACTCACTCTTCCTTATTGCTAGGCCTTATTAATATTGACCTTTATTACATGGAAATATATTATTCTACCTATGTGAGGGGTTAGGTCCCTAACATATTATGGGAGAAGGAGATCATTTTTTAAATTACTAGGGGAGTCTGATCTAATTTTGTCCTCGAAGAATGCATGATCTTGCACATCCAAACAATTTTTGTTTTTTATTCGTGGACTTTGAAGTGATTTTGGCCGGGTCCTTCTTTTTTCAAAGGGTAATTATATAATATGTACAATTCATTGCCACTTTGTCATGAACTACTTGTTTATGGGCATCGAAGGTCTTGGATAAAGTATTTGTAGACAAGGGTCAAGTTATTCGTGTGTGTGAAATAGAGGGAAACATCTAATGTTGTTGGATAGGTCAAGTTGTCGAGGTTAATGCATACTCACGAAGGTGGCCTAAGTATTATTAGTTTATTGTTGGTCATGTAGAGGATTCAAAGGGTGATCTAAAAACTATTGTGGACATTCCATTGAAACAGTTCATCACAACAAATATTTTATTATGTTGAAATATTTTATTATGCAGGTCTATTTCCATAGATCTCATATTTGTGTTTTTGTCCTCAGAAAAAGATGTGTTTTTATTTCTAGCAAAAACCAATATACAATCTTCATGTTCATGTTGTGTAGGACAAAAGATAAGGTTGTTGACTCGCAAGCTATCCATTTTTGTTGCATACAAAAAATTTCCAACGCTTTCTTTAACACATAGACAAATATCATCATACCTCTAACAAGTTCCCAAACCTTGTTATCTCGAATATTTGGACTGACATGAGTACAGGTAGATACCCACCCACAAACATAATTAAATATCTATAAAAACTTAAGGATCAGAACTATCGTAATTACAGGATTGTGTCTTCACATAGTCGCATTTAAAAATTAATGATTGGGAGTGTCCTTGAATTAATTGATGTGCCATCCTAGTACTCGTCCTTAGTTATATGAAGTTTTGCACTAGAAATACATTCTTTGGATAAAATATCAACCTAAACATTCAATTCCCAATAAATGTGTGTACGAGTAGTTGTTTGGAAACGACTCGCCAGTTCTTTCAAACACAAAGTTAAATTGTATAATATTGAGCTTTGTACCTACAATGCATTGTTCATCCAATTGATAGTGAATGCAAAATCACCAAAGACCTAGAGACAGTCTAATCCCTTATATAGTGTCGACTTCAAGAGAACCAAAAGTGCCTTTAATTCCCCACAGTTTCTCTTCCACGAGCCTATATTCGCCTTACCAAAAAAAGTACCGAGACTTAGAGATATGGAGTGCATATCCAATACCACATACGATTCCATTTTATTGGCTAGCTCCATCGAAATAGCCCCAATGACTTGTTTTTTCCACTACCAACTCCCCCACTTGTTTGTTCCTTCGTTTATTAACACAAATTCAAAAACTAGAAAGAAGTGCTAATGACTGTGTCGTAACTTGAAAGGAGGGGGTTTGAACATATTCAAATATACATGCATTTCTAGCTAACCAAATCCTCTAGGTAACCAAAAAAGGCACAACACAAAACTTTTTCAATTCCCTTCACTCAAACCAATCTTTGAGGTTATCATTTCTTGAACCCATTCTCCACTAGTTCTACATTCCTAACAAATCTTCCACTTCTTTCCAAATCTAAACATAGAAATAATAGTTCATAAATAGATGGGGGTTAGTCTCTTCATGTGTCTTACACATATAGCACCATTGAGGCCTGGTTTTACTCCTTTTTGTAATTTGTCCCGAGT
>ML821476.1:21471-32282 GCA_009831015.1 Picea engelmannii
GGGATGATAAGTTGTATTGAGATGCAATTGGGTGCCTTGTAGCTTGAACAATTCTTGCCAAAAATTGCTTGTGAAAGTGGGGTCGCAATCAGAAACAATAGAGTGTGGCATGCCATGGAGCTTGAAGACCCGATCCATGAAAATTTGAGCCACTGTGGATACTGTAAACGAGTGCTAAAGAGCGTAGAAATGAACATACTTGGAAAGGCGATCAACCACCACCATGGTGACTGATTTATTTCCCGATATGGGTAAGCCTGTAATAAAATCCATAGAGATGTCCTTCCAAATAGCAGGTGGAATCAAGAGCGGTTGTAGTGTGCCCGGAGATTTGACTGTTTCTCCCTTGTTGCATTGACACACATCAAATTCGGCCACAAAATTATGAATGTCCTGTTTCATGCTATCCCAGAAAAAAGAAAATTTGACCCTGTCATAGGTTTTGGTGAACCCAGAGTGCCCCGCTGTCGGTGTAGCATGAAGCTCAGAAAGTACCATGGATTTAAGATTTGATTGTTTACTTAAAAATAAACGACCTTTGTATCAAAGCTCATCATGGAGCCAAGAGTACCTTGGGGGAGCTGGAGCACTGGACTGCAATTGTTGGATAAACTGTGAACTTTTGGGATCTTGTAGCCATGCTTAGCAAATAGCTTGGAGCCAATCTGGTACAATAAATGAAAGAGAAAAAAGGGATCCTTCATCTTCATATTTGTGGGAAAGTGGATCCGCAACCACATTTTCTTTTCCTTTCTTGTAAATGATCTCATAATCATAGCCAAATAGCTTAGTTACCCACTTTTGTTTCTCCGAGGAGGAAATGCGTTGTTCCAAAAAATACTTGAGGCTTTGATGGTCTGTCTTAATTTGGAAGCGTTGCCCCAATAGATAAGGGCGCCACAAATCAATGACATGCAGGATAGCCAACATTTTCTTTTCATAGATAGATTTGCCCAGATTTCTTTCAGATAGTTTCTTGCTGGTAAAGGCCAAAGGTCGACCCTCTTGCATAAGGACAACACCAATTCCTTTCCCTGAAGCATCACATTCCAAGACAAAGGTCTTTGTGAAATCAGGAAGGGCAAGGACTGGACTGGTGCACATGGCCATCTTTAAGGTTTGAAAAGCTTGAGCAGCAACTGGAGTCCAAGTGAAAGAGTTCTTTTTTAGGAGAGCAGTGAGAGGTGCTGCAATCTTTCCATAATTCTTAACAAACTTATGATAATAGTCTGTTAAGCCCAGAAATCCACGCAAGATTTTGAGAGTCTTTGTGTGAGGCCAGTCTTGGATAGCTTCGATCTTTTTAGGATCCACCATGACGCCATCCTTACCAACCAGATGACCCAAGTACTCTACTTTTGAGGCGCCAAAAGCACATTTAGACTGTTTCAGGAAAAGTTGGTGTTGAGAGAGTAGATAGAGAACTCTATCCACATGAGCAAGATGTTATGTCCAGGTCTTGCTATATATGAGCATATTATTAAAGAAAACTAAGACAAAATGATGGAGAAAAGGACGGAAGACTTGATTCATGAGGCTTTGGAAGGTGGAGAGGGCATTACACAAGCCAAAGGGTATGACCAAAAACTCATAGTAGCCCTCATGAGTTCGAAAGACAGTCTTGGGAATGCCTGCCTCTTTCATACATATCTGGTGGTAGCCCGAACAAAGATCAAGTTTAGTAAAGAATTGAGCGCCACTCAGTTCATCTAGGAGGTCATTAATGATAGGAATGGAAAATTTGTCTTTAATGGTAAGTTTGTTGAGGGAACGGAATTCAAGACACATTCGCCAAGAACCTTCTTTCTTCAGGACCATGACCACATGAGAAGAGTAGGGGATCGTACTAGGGAGGATAATGCCTCCATTAAGGAGTTCCTGGACCATTTTCTCAATTTCATTTCTTTGGGAAAATGGGTGATGATATGGACAGATATTGGGAGGAAGGCTTCCGGGTACAAGGGGAATGGAATGATCATGAATACCATGTGAAGGAGGGAGTCCCTAGGGAGTGGAAAAGACCACTTGATGTTTAGAAATGATGGCTTGGAGGTCTTGCGGCACCGAGGGTGTTTCCGTTGCTTGGATGGCATGGAGTTGAGCAATAACACCAGAATGACCCTTTTTGAGCATCTTTTCCATGAGATGGGAATTAATGATCTCAGGTGACCCGACGGTGATGCCTTGGAACTTATATTGGTGGCCTTCGTGGTCAAATTGCATGGTTAATTCCTTAAAATCCATGAGAATGGGACCCAAAGTCCTTAGCCATTCTGCACCCAACACAATGTCACACCCGCCCATGTCTATAGAAAACATATGGGATTTCAGGTGGTAGTCACCAATTTGGAGACACACATTTTCACAATGCCCTCCACATTTCATGGAGCCACCATTGGCAATCATGATTTGGAAATTATCAATGGCATGGATGTAGCAATAAGTTTCTTGGGAAATGAAATGATGAATAAAATTATGGGTGCTTCCACTATCAACTAGAATGACGACCTTCCGATGCCTTATGTAACCGATTAGCTTGAGGGTTTGGGAGCGGAGAAGCCAGTGAGAGCATTGATGGAAATGACTAGTTATACTTCAGGAGGGTCTGAGGGAGGGGTTATGTCAGGGGTTTTAGGTGACTCGGACACAAGGGGAGTTTCAATATCCTCTTTCGAAATATCCTCAGATATGGACATAAGAAACTTTTGTTCCTTACACTTGTGGCCCAAAAAATATTTGTCATCACAATTATAACAAAAGCATTTGAGTTGGCGTTCATCCATTTCAACCCTGGTCAATTTTTGGATCTTTAGTGGAGTGGAGGGAGTAGTGAGATTTACTGGTTTAGGGCGAGGGATAAAGGAGGGTTTCCGGTTTTGAGAAGATACCACCTATTGTGCTTCTTTATCTCTTTTAGTATCCTCCACCCAACTTCGAGGCCAAGCCATGAGGACATGGACCTGAAGCTCATCCTTGAGGCCATTGATAAAACATTCTCGGAAAAAGGCATCAGACATGCCCTCTGTCTGAAAATCTAGGTGCTCAAAGGTAGCTATAAAGTTGTTAAGAACCAAAGACTGAATAAAAAATCACCACAACAGATATACAAGAACAATATAGAAAAACACCACTTTATTATATCAAACCCTTGAGGTAGGGCAACACCATACAATGGATCCTATTATGGAAGGGATCCTCTCCTGTTCACTTTCCTGTTCGAGGGGGAATCCTCCTATTGAGCTACCGCTCCAAATACAATACTTCTCTTCATGTCCCATTATAGATTGAACCCCTTTATATAGTGTTACAATCACTTAAGAACATTCTAGAGGAGGAATCTTCTAGAAGTAGAACCTTCTAAGAAGTTCTCTTACATTTATTATATCTAATTACCCATTTATTATATCTAACTACTATAGTGGGCCTTATTTAATAATATAGTGGACCTAGTCCACCTTACATTGAATGGCCTCCACTATTATCACTATGGGCCCTCTGCCCCCCCCCACTACCTCTCTAGCTACCTTACATTCCATCCCCCTTATGAAAGCGTTGTCCTCAATGCTTGATGTACAACCATATACCAGGGTCCCATGGATAAGTGTGGACCATAGTGCCGAAGTAGAATAGAGAACCAGGGTCCCATTGAGAAATGGAAGTCACCATGTTGAAGTAGTCCAACTTCCATTGTAAACCAGGATCCCATGTCCAAGTGCTTATGTGAACTCCACACGGAAGATATCGGTACCCAATAACCAACTGAAAATGATGCTCTCAATACTGACACCTATCAAGCGGATCCAAATAAGAATATCCATACACATAGTGGGAGATGATCAAAGATGAATCTGGAAGGAACAATACCATTGTAGAATATGCAGGTTGGACGTTGGTAAGTAGCTTTTGATGTGAGACATTGATGTTCTCTACAGAAGGTGGAGTAGAGTCATCAAATAAAATATGGAAGTGGTTGTCATCCTAGAAATGAAAACTATCCATATACCAATCATCGCAATTGGCCTCAAAATCATACCAAGTATATATTTCTTGATTATATTCATCCCTGAGGTCCTCCATAAGAAATCTCTCCTGCATGTTATCCAATGAATCTTGAATACTACAAAAACTATTATTGAGGCCAACTCCAAAGGCATCCAATTTGTCATTCAATGTGTCATACAATTGAGATTTGAATGCTTCAAGAATTTATTTGAGGGTTTGAGAGGAATATCCATCTGAGTACCCTATGAACTCTTCAGCCCTGCATCCTTCATGAAAAAACCCAAAAAATAGAACAATAAGTTACGACAGAAAATCGCGGTTTTTCTGGAAAAACCTTAAAAAACTGTTGAATTTAAAATGCTCATAACTTCACTTCCCGAACTCCGTTTCGGCTGATTGTTTTTTTGAAATTGGGTGAAATTGTGAGAGGAACTCATATCTGTAATTTGTTTGAGAAAATTCATCCTCCATATACTATAGAAATAAAAAAATATGCGTTGTCGTCCGCAGAAAAAAAACCCTGAAAATTTGCAGATTTTAAAACTTCAATATCTTGACTTCCCGGACTCCATTTCAAACGATTTTTTTTTTCAACTTGGATTTTTTTTTGAGAGGAACTCAGATATATAACCTATTTATGTAAATTTTTCATATAAATATACCGAAAATTTCTGGAATGTCGCGGCCCTCTTTTTTCTTCTCCGAAAAAAAAAATCTGCAAAAATAAAAAATATTTGTCCACAATGTCTGCCAAGGAAAGTGATCTGATACCAATTGTTAAGAACCAAAGACTGAATACAAAATCACCACAACAGATATACAAGAACAATATAGAAAACACCACTTTATTATATCAAACCCTTGAGGTAGGGCAACACCATACAATGGATCCTATTATGGAAGGGATCCTCTCATGTTCACTTGCCTCTTCGAGGGGGCTTCTTCCTAAAGAGCTTCAGCTCCAGACACAATATTTCTCTTCATGTCCCATTACATTGCTTGAACCCCTTTATATAGTGTTACCATCACTTAAGAACATTCTAGAGGAAGAATCTTCTAGATGTAGAACCTTCTAAGAAGTTCTCTTACATTCATTATATCTAATTACCCATTTATTATATCTACCTACTATAGTGGGCCTTATTTAATAATATAGTGGACCTAGTCCACCTTACATTGAATGGCCTCCACTATTATCACTATGGGCCCTCTGGGCCCCCCCACTACCTCTCTAACTACCTTACATTGTATAGGGGGCATCCTCCTATTGAGTTACCACTCCAAATACAATATTTCTCTTCACGTCCCATTACATTGCTTGAACCCCTTTATATAGTGCTACCATCACCTAGAACATTCTAGAGGAGGAATCTTATAGAAGTAGAACCTTCTAAGAAGTCATATTACATTTATTATATCTAACTACCCATTTATTATATCTAACTACCATAGTGGGCCTTATTTAATAATATAGTGGACCTAGTTCACCTTACATTGAATGACCTCCACTATTATTACTATGGGCCCTCTAGGCGCCCCCACTACCTCTCTAGCTACCTTACAAAAGTATTCCACTATTTATGATTGTTTCAACTTTGTCAAACGACCCAAATGGTTGGTGTCAGTGTCAAATCATTCATAAATCTCCGCCACAAAGTGTGTCCAAGCAATATACCCTTGACGAGAAGTTTTTCTCCACTGTCACCATTGCCAACGTTCTTGATCTAGATGGAGAACACCATACCGGAGTTTGGCCAAGTCATCTGTAATGCCGTATAAAGAGACATAATGTTCCATTTGGGTTACCCAACCAGTGGGATCCGAGCCATAAAATTTGGTCACATCCATCCGCAGAAGACATAGGTCACATTGAAAGTGATGGTTTTGAAAGTTATGGGAATGAGAGAAATGGTCACCTTCAATATGTGGAGGTGAGGAAGATGAACGATTATCTGTAGGGATATGCAGTTTGATGTAGAGTGTCGAAAAGACAGATTCAATATGGGTGGTGAGGTCTTGTTTGATTTCCTCCATTGAGGACTGCATGGTTATATTGATGGCGACAAAATTGGCACTGAGTTGTTTTACTTTTTGTTGGGTCTCGATGAGACCAGATTGCAAGGTGTTGAAGCAATCTTCCAACTCTTGGCTACGGGTATGGGCCATTAGGATGGGGGAACTGAAAAGGGGGGGCGGGGTCAAAACATTTGCCGAAAAATGATATGGATGAAAGTGATAAGGGAGAAGAGATGAATCCAATGGAATAGGTCTCAAATAATGGTGAAAAAATTTCTAGACTTTTTTTTTTTTTTAACACCTACGGAGTTATACTTCGGTCTGAAGAATACTGCAGAGAGGAAATGCCCAAATGATTAACCAGAAAGAAATGTGTATTTACTTGGCAACTCGAACGCAGTTGCGTGGCAATAGATCTTGTCTGTTTTAATTTTTTTATGTTTCGGTCCCCAAGGGTTAGGTATTCAAGGGTTCTACAGACAAGGGATTGCCCTGTGCTATAGCTCTTTGATATACGTGCGGGGTCCAATAGTAGTACTCGGACCAATATCTCAGGGCACTAACTAAGGAGGATAGACCGTACACTTAGCCGTACTACCCGACTACCCAGGTACTAGAGAGTATCTTCCCGAGTGTTGTTCTCTGTGGCACTATAATAGTCAAGCGACCGATCGGTTTATCTAAAGAGGGCTTCAGGAAATCTAGGCCGATCCATACACAGGTATTGTCTGATGTGCTACCACTCGAAGGGGTACCAATAGGGGTTACAAGGGTGGCCAACAGATGTGTTCTTAAGAACCACT
The DNA here is from genome assembly GCA_009831015.1 of Picea engelmannii. Classification (NCBI taxonomy): domain Eukaryota; kingdom Viridiplantae; phylum Streptophyta; class Pinopsida; order Pinales; family Pinaceae; genus Picea; species Picea engelmannii. Next base: position 28,293 of record ML821476.1, read on the forward strand.
TGTATTTCCTGCGTGTATGAATCCCTCAACCGTGGGTTTATGCGCGTAATGACATATCTTTGTGGCTTAAAGACGCCAGAATACATCTCTACCCTGAAAAAGAATTTACCCACAATTTCTGCCAAGAAAGTGCTCTGATACCACTTGTAATATTCCAGATATAAAAAGTATGCAAAACAGAAATAAAATGATAGAAATGGCATAATAACAACAATATAACAAGAATAATCACCACAATAACACTAAAATTATATGAGAATAACAACAGAAATAACACTTTGATTCTGAGAGAAATGTTCACGGGCCTCTTCGAGGGGCAACCTCCAATCGAGCAGAGCTCTACTACAGTAATATCCAAGCTAGGGTTCTCATACCCTCGACTTCTATTTATACTAAATATGTCTATCAAAAGAAGCATCTGGAGGAAGATCCTTCTAGAAGCGGAAGCTTCTATTAGGTCTTCTTACATTCGACTTGTTCTATTTTATTGCAAGGCCTTATTAATATTGACCTTTATTACATCCGAATATATTTTTCTACCTATGTGCGGGTTAGGACCCTAACACAACATCAACAACAACGTTAACCGCAACAACAACAGTTTAGCCCTGTTCAACAAAACAGACCAGGATTCCAGGCTGGTGGGCCGTCATCTTCTACTTCGGGTACCAGGAGTACTGGACCGAAGAAAGGGTGTTGGACGTGTGGGGAGCCACACTACCAACGCGACTGCCCTATGGAGAGGACTAGAGCGTCTGGATTAGCTAGACCCACTACCATGGGAGATATGGGCAAGGCCCATCAGTTTCATGCAGCGGTGAATAATCGCCAAGCAGAGCACCTATCGATTTTACTCGAGACATCAGGTACTGTCGCTGACCAGACCTTTAGTATTATGATAGATCCCGGTGCTACCGAGAGTTTCATTTCTGGTGCAACCCTAAAAAGGATTAAGGTAAAGGCAGTCAAACCAGATGAGTTTATCCTCATAGATATGGCTTCGGGAGCCAAACAGAAGGTTGGAGGAAAGGTTATGGGCTATGCCTTTAACCTGAGAGAGTTTGTCACTAGGGCCAACCTGTACGTCATGATCTTAGGATCTTATCACATCGTAATCGGTATGGAGTGGTTGGAATCGCATGAGGCGATACTCAACTGTAAGATGAAATGGTTGAGCTTGGTTGATGATGAGGGGAAAGGACGTGTGATTGTAGGACGGAACCAGGGAGTTTCCCTGAGGTTCATCTCTTCCTTCCAGCTATGAAAGAGATTGCGCAAGGGATGTAAGCTTTATGCGATCCTTGCGTTAAACGACAAGGGAGTAGAAGAAGGTATAGAACACCTTCCTGTGGTAAGAGAGTTTGCAGACGTCTTCCCAGAGGAGTTACCTCGGATGTCGTCGGAGAAGGAATTGGAGTTTACTATAGACCTAAAACTAGGGACTGAACCGATAGCGAGAACGCCTTATCGAATGTCGACCCCAGAGTTACAGGAGTTGAGAATGCAACTGAAAGAATTGTTGGACCTGGGGATGATACGTCCAAGTATGTCATTGTGGGGTGCGCCTGTTATTTTCATACGAAATAAGGATGGGTCATGGAGGCTCTGCATTGATTACCGTCTATTGAACAAGGCAATGATCAAGAATCAGTATCCATTGCCGGGGATAGATGATCTGTTTGATCAGATGAAGGGTGCGACGATGTTCTCAAAGATTGATTTGTGATTAGGGTATCACCAGTTATGGATCAAGGAGGATGATGTCCCTAAGACCACCTTTAAGGCAAGGTTTGGACATTACGAGTTTACTATTTTACCGTTTGGACTGACAAACGACCCATGGGTATTTATGAGTTTGATGAACGGGGTGTTCCGCGAGTACTTGGACAAGTTCGTCCAAGTATTCATTGACGATATTTTAATTTACTCTTGGATGATGGAGGAGAATGATGAGAACTTGCGCTTGGTACTACAGTGTATGCGAGAGCACAAATTGTTTGGGAAGTTGTCCAAATTCTCATTTTATCAATCAAATATTCACTACTTAGGGAATGTCATCTCCGACGAAGGTATCGCCATCGATCTAGCAAAGGTCGAGGCTATTATGAAATGGCCTGCGCCGACGAATGTCCCAGAAGTACATAGCTTCATGGGTTTAGCAAGATACTATCGATGGTTCATCGATGGATTTCCGAAGATAGCAAATCCGATCACAAAGTTGCAGAAGAAGAACAAGAAGTTTGTTTGGACCGAGAAATGTGTGGAATCTTTTAGGAGGTTCAAGGAGTTGTTGACAATGACACCGATACTAAAATTCCCTGACATGGACGCAGACTTCTTGGTATGCACTGACACATCCAAGGAAGGCTTAGGCGGAGTCCTGATCCAAGACAGTTGAGTGATCGCTTACATCTCGAGGAAACTGAGAAGGCATGAGGAGAACTACACGACGCATGATTTGGAGTTGTTAGCCATTGTATATGCCTTGAAGGTTTGGAGAAACTACCTTGTTGGATCAAAATTTGAACTAAAGACGAACCACTGTGGATTACAACACATATTTACACAAAGAGACCTAAACGCGTGACAATGACGTTGATCGGAATTTCTTAGCCAGTATGACTTCGAGATTACTTACATAAAAGGAATAGTGAACCGAGTGGAAGATGCATTGAGTCGGAGACCACACATATTTTCGGTGTTGCCTCTTCAGACGAATCTATGTGAAAAGATTCTAACTTTACAATGTGACGATGACTGGTACAAAGAGGTCGAGGGTTTTATCGGACAAAACAAAATGATGGTACCAAGATTTGAAGGATTTACGTCTGATGACGATGGATTATTGAGGTTTAAAAATTGGATTTATGTACCACTGAACAACGAGTTGAGGATATTGATCCTAAGCGAGGCTCATAGAGCAGTATACATGGATCACCCGGGAGTCACGAAGATGAGGGTGAACCTCAAACCCTTATTCTTATGGAAGGGAATGAAGGCAGACATAGTCAACTATGTGGCCAAATGTCTAGAATGTCAGCAGGTAAAGGCTAAACATAGACACCCAACATGATTATTACAACCACACACTATTCTGGAACCGAAATGGGAGGTTATTTCGATGGATTTTATTGTTGGATTTCCACTGATGGCAAGGAGACACGGTTCGATTTTCGTAGTAGTAGACACTCTGACGAAGAGTGCTCACTTTATTCCTATGTGTACGACGTATCAGGTGCTTGACATAGCTAGATTTTTCATCAGTGAGATTGTGAGGCTACATGGCGTGCCTAAGAGGATTATATCCGATCGGAGATCGGTGTTTACTGGATGATTTTGGACTAGTTTCCAAGAGGCCTTTTGAACCCAACTTAACTTCAGTATTGCATATCACCAGGAGACTGATGGGTAGACCAAATGAATGAACCAAACCTTGGAGGACATGTACGTGATGGACCAACAAAAGCATTGGGAAGAATTCTTTCCACTGATAGAATTCGCTTATAACAACAGTTACCAAAGCACCATTAAGATGATTCCTTTCAAGTTTCTTTACGGGCGACCATGTCATACTCCTTTGAGTTGGGATCGGCTTGAGGATAGGGTCCTGGTGGGACCAGAAGTGATCCAAGAAATGGAAGAGAAAATGAAAACAATAAGACAAAGGATTAAAGAAGCGCAAGATCGACAGAAGAGTTATGCCGATGCACACCGTGTCGATCGTAGTTAAGAGGTTGGCGATCGAGTATTCTTGCGGGATAAACCACATAAGAGTTCGATCAAGTTTGGAAAGGGAGATAAACTCTCTCCTAGGTTCGTGGGACCTTTCGAGATTGTGGAGAGGAAGGGGCCAGTGGCCTATTGACTAGCCTTGCCTGATTCCTTGAGGCGTATGCACGATGTTTTTCATGTATCTATTTTGAGACATTATATTAGTGATCCTACACACGTTATTGACATGAGTTCCTTGCAGGTATCGGATGAGGGGGC
>ML821476.1:35063-47224 GCA_009831015.1 Picea engelmannii
CCCAACAAGTTATGGCTGCTAATTCAGGAAGGATTGACTTGTCGTTTAACCAATGATAATAACATTCTGCAATATCCTGTCCTTTCCAGACACTTGTTATGTTCAACAGATGTTTTAGCCATGCCCAGACTTGAATTGTGAAGCTACACTCAATGAACAGGTGTTCAATATTTTCAGCGTTTCTTTTGCAAAAAACACACCAACTAGGTCCTTCCCATCTTCTTTTTTGAAGCCCTTCCCAAGTTAAAATCTTCCTGGAGATGGTTAGCCAAGTGAAAAGTTTTATTTTTAATTGGGTATTCCACTTCCATAATTTTTGTTTCCATTTTGCTTCCCGTTGATAATTTTTTGTAGAAAGAAGAGTTGAATAGAAATTTTTTATAGTCGTTTTGCATGAAGAATCTCCTCCCATCCACATAAGAGTGTCATCTGTATCACCAAGGGTAACTCCGGCTGCCGAGAGTTTCTTTGTAAAGATGTCCCATTCCTCTACGAGGATACCACAAAGACCTAAAGTATTACTGCCTCGCCAATAATCAGAACTATCCCTTAATCCATGAGGATTTTTTGCATTGACAAGCAATTTGATGTCCTTTCTAATAAGGTGATCTCGAAGCTCCCGAGACAAAAGATATTTATCATGCAATCCCATGATATAGTCTTGTCCAATATATATTTTTTCCCCCGAGCCCGACAACCAACTATGCCAATGAGTTATCAGATGAACTGTCTTTATTAAGTTCCTCCAAATTCTAGAAGCGGTGCTCTGCTCAAAGTTTGCCGACCTGAACCACTTTGTCACATCCTGGAATTTTAAATATTTATATAACACAATGTTGTGACAAATACCTTCGCGGTAGAGTGTATGCCAAAGGGTATTTTCCAGCAACACTGTATTGAATTGAGTTAAGTCTCGGAGACCCCACCCTTCAGAAGATTTTGGCCGTGAGAGAACCTCCCATTTACATAAATGTATGTGACTGGAAGAAAAATTTCCATTCCAAAAAAACTTATGACATAATTTTCGGATTTGGGCTATAAAAATTTTTGGGGGTAATTCTATCGCCATCCAATAAACGACTTGACTTTCTAGAACCAAATTTAGTAATACATACTTGCCTCCCAAAGAAAGCCACTTATAGCACCAATTACCAATCTTTTTCTCAATTTTTGTTAACAGCCATGCCCAATCCGCCACCCTCTGAGGTCCTGTTTTCAAATGAAATCCCAGATATTTGAAGCCACGGTTTAAGGACGAGAAAGTATACGACAAAAACGATTTTAAAGGAAACAACTCAACATTGGACAACCCTTCAAAATGCACCGTAGTCTTCGATGAGTTTACCTGCAATCTTGTGACTTTACTAAACAAATTTATAAGATCGAAAATTTCCTTCCATTCTGAGAGATCAACCTTTGACAGAATCAAAACATCATCTACAAAAAGCAGATGTAAAATGTTTATCAAATTTGAAACTTTAACACCTGAAATCTTATTCTCCACTTTGCTTTTTTTAAATAAAAGACTGAGAGACTCCATTACTAAGATGAATAAAAGGGGAGACAGTGGGCAATCTTGCCTTAAGCCCCTTTCACTTTTAAAAAAGTATGTAGCCTGCCCATTTATGAGAACAACATAGGACGTTGATGTAACACAACTCATTATCCATCTTATCATTTGAGAGCCAAAACCAACTTGATTAAGAATCAAATGGAGAAAGTCCCAATGCACACAATCATATGCCTTGCGCAAGTCCAACTTGAGAATCAATGATTTGTTTTTTTTCTTTTTTGCTATGATATGCAGGCACTCAAAGGCAGTACCTATAGCGTCCTGAATTATTCTCCCTTCCAAGAATCCAAGTTGTTCTTATGACATCTTACAGGATAGAATTGGCTTTATCCTGTTTTATATGATTTTTGAAATCAATTTGTAGCAAAGGTTGCAAAGGGATATCGGCCTATAATCCCCGAATGTAGTCGGGTTATTTTCTTTAGGAATCAATGCCAAGCAAGTAGAATTTAAACAGCTTGGAATATTCCCATACAACCTAGATTCCTCCACCATATGGATCAGATTATCACTTACCAAATCAAAAAAGTATGAGAATAATTCCATCGTCCAGCCATCAGGGCCTGGACTTTTGTCCCTTTGGAATAATTTGAGAACATTTTTTATTTCATCAATCGAAACAAGATTCATTAACATATATATATCCTCTATCTGCACCATTCTTGGAAAGAGCTCTGTGACTTCAATCTTTTTCGAATTAAATGAGTCATCTCGTGCTTTGTAAAAATTTCTAAAATACTTTGTAGCTGCCTGCTTCAAATCTGCTTGACCTTTGACCTGTTGACCATCATCATCAACTAGTTCCCAAATATGTTTGTGGGTGAGCCTATGATTAGCATAATGATTAAAAAACTTCGTATTTGAGTCACCACTTCTGATCCAAATCGCTCTGCTCCTCTGGTGCCATTTTTCCTCATTGTAACTCAGAATTTCATTCCTTTCCTTTTCCAAATTTCCCAGGATAATTTTTTTTCATAGGTTGTGTTATACTCCACTACAAATAGTAAATTCTCTTTGATCTGAGCTTCCAGAGTATCCAATCGTTTAGTTAAGAAATCTTCTTTTTTTCTTTCCCATATCTTAGTCTGTTTTTTAAGGTCTTTTAATTTCCATACCAGTCTATGTTGATAACCCCCTTCAGTAAGATATTTTTCATCCTTCTAGACCAAATTAACTAACGACGAAAACTCAACATCCTTTAACCATAATGGATTGAATTTAAAGGGATATTTCTTATTGAGTGCAAGTAGATCCATCTGAAATATGATAGGCTCATGTTCCTAAATAAACGGATATTCCACCCATGACTAGTAAAATTCTTTTGTGATTAATAAACTATCTGACAATAAACATCTATCCAACCTTTTTGCAGTATCTTGGGATCCCTGATGTCCATTTCTCCACGTAGGAACCAGCCTGTCTGGACGAATATCCACCAAATTCTTTGACTGAAAAAGAGCTTTGAGGTGATTTGCCAAAGAAACCGAGAAATTAGTACTACCCCACACCTCTTCAGCAAAAAGTGTAATGTTTAGGTCCCCCTCAATTATCATATTGTCTGCCTCAATAATACCACTATCTGCCAAATTATCCCAAAAAGATCTTTTTTCTGTGCACGACCCATATACATTGAGAAATGTAATAGAGCATTGAGTAGATAAACATCTTCCAGTCAATAAGAAACCCCCACAATTCAAAGAGGGAAGTAAGGAGTAGGTATTGTGGTCCCAGGACACTGGTAGAACCATGGAAGTACCTACAGCACTAACTGCACAAGAAACCCAGGTCGGCCGAAAAACTTGTAAGAAGGCTCTTACTTTGTAATGCTCCACAAGAGTCTCATGTAAAAAGATGATATCTGGACGAACATGATCCAAAACCGGACAAAACGCGACGGCTTTTAGGGGGCCCCCTATCCCATGAATATTCAAAGAAAGCAAAATCATTATTTTTCCCTTGCTAGGGCCTTCAATGCTCTAAGTTCCCCACTGTCAGAAGTGGTAATATCTTTGCCTTCAGAAAGTACTAATTCCCCTTCCAATTTTTTCCGCGAGCTTCTAGTTTTTATGGGGCATATCTCAATACCTAGGTCACGTGACCATGTGTACTCCTTTCCCTTTCATTTAGGGTTAGGTTTTGACGAGGAAGCAAGTTCCCCACCTGGAGCCTCAACAACAACCTCTTTTCCGAGAAAGAAAGGTAGAGGGATGGGAGGATCTTTATCCTGAGAAGATGGAAGAAGACTGTCAAAAACAATCAGAAGGGCTTCATCATCAACTTCTGACTCCCTAAAACCTTGTATATTTTCTTCAAAGATAGATAGTGTAGGAGACAAAGATCCCGACTGTGATGGAAGATGTACAGGGGCCAAAGAAGAAACTTATAACAACGGGGTTATGGAGTGGGATTTTCTACTAAAAGTAACCTCATTTAAACAATCCTGTCCCGAGAGGTTTCCTGTCCCCAATTTTAAAGCATTAGACAGGTTAGAAGACTTTGTCAACACACCTTTACCATTTCTCGTGGAAAGGATAGTATTGCTAGATATAAAGTCTACTCCCTATGACTTTTCCAATAATTCCCTTTCCCACAATGTTAAGGATTCATACAAGGTTGGACAGTAACATTTTAACTTACCCGTATAATTCTCCAGAAAATCCTCCTGGTGCCTAGACTCCTTCTAAAAGCCAGGATCAACATCCCCAAATAGTTCCACCTCCAAAGTGCTATCCAATACTTCCCAGTTTTCCAACTCTTCATCAGGTTCCTCCGATGGTTGCAAACCTTCACAGTCCTTCTGGTAAATGTCCTATGTAGTGACACTGGTTGCATCTAAAAGGTATCCCCATGTAATCTAAGCTTTGTTTTTTCCTCTGGTCGTGCCAAATAATATCAAGTGTTTTTGGTAAGCCGCCATGAATATCTAACTCCACGAGAATACGACCCACATTTCTGTCTACTGCAGTGAGAGCCGCCCTATCGACTGTGATATAAGTACCTAAGGAGTCTCCAATGGTTCTTAGTGTCCCTTCATTCCAGAATTGGAGTGGAAGCCCTGGTAATAAAACCTAGAGGTGAATTTTTCAGAAATATTAACTGTGTGGGTCAAAAGATAATCACCACCTTTTCAACATTATATTAATAGCACCGAAAATCCACCGTGAGGCCAAAAGAGTTATTGTATCTTCAGGCGTTCGACACAAGAAACCTAACCACCCTTTCTCCAGAAAGGTGAGTTGTGGAGTGTATCCTAAAATAGGGTACCAAGTCTTTTCCATCCACTCCTGTATGGGTTCCTGCGGTAGGTAATGGTAAGAGACGCGGCCTACCAGACCACATAGAGCCATATTACAGATCTCCTTTAATCCAATATCTGACCCCAACACAAGTTTTCTAGGAGCCCTGTTGGGTTTCCAAATCCTTCGCCTTCTTCCAATAGGTTTAGGTGTCACCTTGACCGTAGTTTGGGCAGAAATGAAGCAGGACTCGTGTGACTGTGGAACAACTCTCTCCGTAGGGATAGAGTTTAGGCTAGGATGAGTAGTAACACAAGGCGGGGAGCGTAAAGGCCTAGGTAGAAAGGATAAGTTATCCCGGAGCACGATAGGATTATGTTGATGATTAATATCAATTAAAGCCGATGGTTGGGATAACTGCACATTACTCTTTGGTAAGTGTGATGACTTTAATACTTCTCTCTTCCCACCAAGCAGATCAGGTGGACCCATTAGTGAACTGACAGGAAGTTTAAAGGAAGTAAGGAAGATGGCAAAGAATAACAGAGGAGGTTAGGACACCTAGAACACACTACCAGTAACGCTCTACTGGACCAGTTTCCAAAGATAGATAAATCATTTGGAATCCAAAATAGGTCAGTTAATCAATGAACAATAATGTCAAGGGGAAAGGTTAATGTAAGTAAATCAATGCGGGCTCAGGCACAACTGTCACTAGAGTTTAAACGACATAACAGTTCCCAAAAAGAGTAATGAAGTTGTTATAGAACAAAACTAAACAGTGTAAAATATAAGTTGGAGCTAAAGAAAGGTTCTAAAACTAGATGGCCGATGGCCTTCCTATCAAAACTGAAAACATACTCTTCCAAACCAGACCTCCTTCCAAAGAAATTTCAAAAAATGCCTCGGCTCTAGTTCCTCCATTTTTTTCGCTCACTGAGTTTCTCTATGCTTTGCTTGTAAAGAGTTTGTTTCGTAAAAATCTAACTTAGTAAGGTATCGAGCATTTAATAACTTTATAAATTAAACTCAACTAGTAAATTAATAAAGGGGAAAGTCATTAAAACTTGTAAGGGAATATGGGGACACCTAGGAGCGATTCTAGGAATGATTTTAGGTGGGTGAGGGAAATAGGGGTAATTAATTAATTAATGAAATTAATTTATGGAGGAATGAAGGGGATCGGTGACACATGTATGGGGAGGATTTTTATGAATTAAATTATTAAACATTAAATTAAACGGGATTTTGGGAAGGTAGGGGACTTTGAAACTCTATATAATGGAGGGAGGAGAAGTATGATGGATCTCTTCTGGGATGCGTAACATTACGCTGCATAAATTTATACTTGACTAACTTATCTTGTGGGAGTTGGGATACCCAGCTCGGTGAGGATTGGTAGCTTGGCCTTGCGAGGAAAGCTGGGAGCTAGCTGATTCTCTGGTTAGTGTGCGTGGCCCTTTTGCGGCTTGGGGGGCTGAGAGTGAAGAAGAGTACCCCTAGCATTGGCTGGGAGGTACTGGTGAAGTCTCCTCGGTCGGCAAGAGGGAGTTTCACGGAGCGCGTGGGACATCAACTCAGAGCGGGTGACTTGGGCTACGGTACGCTTCCTTTGTTTCTGCATGGTATATTGTTAGTATTATTTATTCTTTTAGTTCTGTATGTTTAATTGGGTAAATAAAATGATTGTCTTAGCATTCTAGTTGATGACTGAAATTCCCCCCATAGCCTTTAGCTTGATGTTGATTGAATCCCATTGGCCTTTGATCCCTGCATGTCTTGACCATCCTATAGTTTATTGATTGGTGATGATTGCGGTTTATTTTTTCCTTCATCCTTATCTCATCAGTCCTTGCCTGAGCAGTCAGTCAGGAGCCAGATCTACGGTTGTCTTTTCGGTGTTAATAGACCTATGGATCCAAATGCCTTGCTTTTATGTGCGTGGATGATGAATGAAGGAGGTTCTAGCCAATCATCTAGCCCTGTGGTTGTTCCAAGTAGAGTGTTGACTTGTGCCTTGATGCAGATAATTGACCCGACAATTTATTGATTGATGTTGAAAGTTTATCTTTTTCTTGTCAGCATTTTCCTCCTCTGTTACTCTAGCGATTTTCCATTATCAAGACTGAAACAGTTGCATTTTAAGACTGCATTTTTGGCCACTGGTTGTGACTGCGATTTTCCCTTTTTTGACCGTAAATGTTGCATTTTAAGACTGCAATTTTAATAACCACTTAGATTTAGAGCCGCAATTTCTTTACTTGTTGACTGCAAAGAACTCAGCAATGAAATGTGGGGCAGTGAATTGTAAATCATTTACATGATATTTTACCGATGTATATTCTCTGTCTGTGTATTATTGAGATATGGATAGGTTACGTTTTTATCTCTATGATATAGAATCTTCACCAGAATGTTTTCTCTAATTTAGTGAATGGTCTGTCGGCGCATCATGGAGTTGTATATAGATTACGTTTTTATTTTTCTATGATATTGAATCGAACGAGAATGTCTTCTTTTTATATCGAATGGTCTGTCTGCTCTTTACATCTTACAGATAATCGTTTTTATTCCTTTATTTTCTTGGGATGTATTGTACAACGATTTTTCTTATTTATTAATGACGACGAATGTAATTCCCTTCTGATGTGTTTTGTACAATGATTTTGCCTAATTATTAATGACAACACTGTAATTCCCTTCTGGTGTGTATTATACATTGATTTTGCCTAATTATTAATGACAACAATGTAATTCCCTTTTGGTGTGTTTTGTATAGTGATTTTTCTTATTTATTAATGACAACAATGAAATTCCTTTTTGGTGTGTATTGTACAATGATTTTGCTTATATATTAATGACAGTGAATGTATTTCCCTTATGGTGTGTTTGGTACAACGATTTGCTTATTTATTAATGACATAAAATACATAATTCCATTCTAGTGTGTACTGTACAACCATTTTCCTTTGACCAATACACAAGTTTTACTTCTTACCTGGCGAAGTTACCCTCCTTAGGAATGCGCTGGCATTCACCATTGCCCTGCGATTTCTGAAGGGGTTTTGTTGACGGGCGAAATTGACCGTCCGTCAACTGGGAGAGTGGATCCGGTCTGGGGTTGTCTAAATAACCCAAGCCATTTGGGATAACCCACCCTGATGGGTTTAGCGGCTCCGTTAGCCGATCTAAGTCCTAAGGAAACAAAAGAAAACTAATCTAAATTAACTAATCTAACTAAAAATAACTATTAAAACAAACTAATAAATCTAACTATTATATATANAATCTACTATCTAATACTATGCTAACTCTAAGAAATTAAATATCTAACTACTAACAGAAATAAATCTTATTCACAAATGTACAATATTTACAATTTACAGATTTGAATGGAAACCTAAAAAACTCATTAATATTCTATCCTAAGACAGCGAGAGCTATTGTTTTTTATTTTTATAATTTTATGAAAAAGAAATAAACTAAAAACTAACTAAACTAAGCAACTAAAATACTAACTCTAACTACAAGTCTAAACTACACATATATCTAACTAAACTACTTAAATTATACTAACAAATTAACTATCAAATAAATAACAAACTAACCTGAAGAAACGCTCCAGGTTTGTCCTGTATGCAATGATTGTTTTAGCTGATCGGAGGGAGGAAACCCGCACTGGATTATCCACTAGCTTCTCGTAAACTAGAAGCAACTGTGCTCTTCAAATATAATTACAGGACAAACAAAACATCAAAATTACAACAATCTTATGATTTATAAATCTTCACAGTTAGATAAATATGTATGCAAATATCTATACAAAATGATTCAATTAACGAAGAAGAGAAATCTGTGATTCATTAACTGAAACCAAGTAATTGTTGTACTTTTAAAAATAATGAAAGAGATCAGATATGCATAGCATATTAATCAAATCACATCATCCTGCAATAGATTATGATAGCTAAAGTAGTCTATAATCAACTGCAAACTGACATGCCTAAAACTTGAAACAAAAGTTTGATATATTGAAAGCGAAAGCTGTTACAAGACATCAACTCTCGTCTCAGTTTGTATCATAAATCCATAGCCTGGTTCTCCCACAAGTGAGGATGCCTCTTATTACAAAAATAATAAGTATTTAAAGACCTTCCACAGGGTAAAACATCCATGTGGAAGTTATCAAAACTGTTTACAGAAAATCTGGGATGATATCCCAAGTCTGACTAAAACTAGGAACCTAAAATAAAAACTATATCACACAAATATCTCCTAGACTATCCATCATGCCCAATGCAATTCGAATGTACCTGAAAGAGGAAAAAAATGGACAAGTTAAGAGGATATTTTGCTAATGATAATGATAAAAATCTAATTCTAAAGACTAGCTACAGAATCTTGCGATTTTGTAGCTGGTCTAAATCAAACACATAATCGTATTAAAATCAATTCGAATTTTAAACAATTAAATTCAAACTATTAAACAAGTATCTAATTGTTGTTTGAAAAACAAACGAATCATTCAAATCGAAATTGTTATACTAATTTAAGATCAAACAAGATTAAGATCAATCAAATGACTACAGAGATGCATGTACTCTGTTCCATATGTTATCACCAATTCAGGTATACATAATCATATTGGATAACTGACAGTAATGAAATCGATTCATAGACCAATTGAAATCAACACAAAAGGTTGCTTCAACTATCCACAAGATTACTTCGAATCCAAACCAAATTTACAGGCTTGTTTTCTCAAATTGATCGCACTAACATAAACAAACGATCCATGTTATTAGCGAATCAAATCAAAACTGGTATGTAAATTATCACAAACGAAATCATAATGGAATTAATCGGTTGATAACAGGGTCTATGGGACTCGTCCAATCATTTGTTATTGCCAATTGGGGGCAGACAAAATCGATTGAAATTCAACGAAATCCTTACTTGAATTTATTTCAAAACGAACTATTAACCGAATTTTCTCATACGAATTCAACAGAAATAACATATGTCGATCTGAGTTTAACAAACTTGTTTTGAAAATTAAAATCAACAGAGCAACATCAAGACTATTTTCGATATGAATCCAACTCATAAAAACAATCGTGCTAACTCAAGATACGTAGCAATCCAATCAAAACAAGAGCAAATCGAAAACTTTGAGTTTGACATAGTCGTTATGAATAAACACAGTTCCATGATTTCGGCGAAGAGATATTTTGCATAGGTCAGATATAATCCAAATCCAAACGAAAATGTTGAAAAAAGAAAGTCGTTTTTCCAATTTAATAGACTACATCGTAAATAACAAGCCAATTCAATCCTATGAAATTGTTTCAAAAATCAAATCATAAAAACTAAATCAGGGTCGATGTGATCCAACCACAATGAAATCATATGAAATCAAAACATATTCGTGCTCTAATTTTAGCATACAAATCTCCTGTTCAGGTCAGATACAAACAAAATCCAAGCGAAAGAAAAACCCATTGATTTCCTTAATTCAAATCAAAAGAATTGTTCAAAATGAATCAAACTCAGTGAAAACCAATCAATTGCTAAACTGGGCACGACCAAATCATGTAACCAAATCATAACTTCATTTAATTTCAACAAAACGAAAACAATGTACAGGATCTACAACATAACCGTTTTTGATATGGCTATGACAGAGTCATTTCAAACAATGGACAGAGATAGTTGAAAACCAAACTCAATTCATTATATTAATCCTAGCAATTCATAGAACAAAATTGATATCGAAATTCATACCTGGATAATGAGCAGACAACTTGGTCATGATAGTTTGGAATCGACGAAGGCTGTAGCCGATTCGACATTCCCAAATACGATGGAACCAGTGGTTTTATGCTTCTTGTCATTAACTTGAAGCTTGTCCCTTTGACTTGTCAACACTGTAACTTGGTTTTCCAACGATTTGATTTTCGACTGTAATAAGGGAACGTCGATATAGTAGCGTTCCAGCCACACATTACATTGGTCGTATGACGACTGCCCGGGCTTCGAAAAAATAGTCGAGGGTTGGTTTAAATCAGCGAGGGTTTCATTAGGTAGCTTGATCCCTGGGTAACTAGGATTGTTCTTTAAGCACGGTGGAAAATTAGAAACGAAATCATAGGGTGGCTCGGAGCACAGACCTTGGGAATAAGGGTACTCTCCAGCTAGGAAGTGCTCAATATCAGAGTCTGAGTCTTCACTGAGGACTATGGGCTTTTGATCAACCCTAGGTTTAGATTTATTCCGGGCAAGTCTCGATATAAGTCGAGCATTCTTTTTACCTTTTCCGTCGACAGTAGGGTTACCCTTGACCTTCTTGCTCACAAGATTTTTAACAGCCTCACCCTTGTCTGTTATAACGTCGGGTAGGTCGATATCAGGGTTGACTGAGGGTTTGGGAGAAGGTAGAAGGGAATGAAAAGGCACGGGTGGCCTGACCTTAGTCTCACTGACCACAGACTTATCGATTTGGACAAACTCTGAATCAACAAAGCCATTCCGAGAGAGAAAATCTTTCCAACTATCGTCGTGGAGGTTTAAATGATGAAAGACGATGAGTCTGATCAGGCCATGGTGAAACAAGCTACTATTGGCCTTCTCTTGTTTAAACCTCTTAGCCATTTTCTAAAGACTATGCTGGAAATAAAATGGCATGTTCAATGGATAACCCATGAAATTCATTAATAGTCGAAGGTGATAAAGAAAAACCAATCCATACTGACCCTCACGGGTCACAAATTGTTTAACCACTATCAAAAGATCATGCCACCTAGGTTTAAGCGTGGAAATAGGCATACCTCTGTCACAGGATGTGACCTTTCATGAGATGAACAGTAATGGCCATGGCACCTGATCAACGTTAGAGTTTTTAAACCATTGTTGGCCCGTGGCTGCTAATCCTGTGGCAGAGCTAATGAACTCTTCACTGATTTCAAGCTGAACGTCACCTATTTTGGCCCTACATCCATCAAAGGTAAGGGAAAATTGTTGCGCAACAAACAAATTGAAACCCTCGAACCTCTGCACAAACGTGAGCCAACCATTATCTTGTAAATATTTCCAGGTATTATCGAACAGTAGCAGAGCTTGACTACCGTTTGCCTCAATTCGCACCACCGGTGCCATAGACATGATTCACGGTAAGCGATGTGAATGAGCTAGGGTTTGAACGCAGCCTACGCAGGGGAAGAATGCTCAAAGGCTTACCCGATGCTAGCAGAGGTGAAACAGGGATAGGGGTAAACATTAATGACATATCGTGCGAAGGTGGTGGAGCTGGTTCATACATGCACGAGAGTCATATCTACAGTACAACCACCAGC
>ML821476.1:48452-62476 GCA_009831015.1 Picea engelmannii
GTACCCCGACGAAGTTGTCTTGGTGTCATGCATGCATTTACCTGCTTCCAGCAGACCTGTTCAACATCCCGACGGGTTTACAAGCACTTCCCATAGCTCTATTAACAATTTATTTTGTTTTTTCTTCTTCAAAGATATATAGTTGAGCGGGGTGACACTGAAAACCATGATATTTTAACATTTTTTTTTATTTTTTATTTTTTTTAGAACTCGTCAGAATTTTTTAGAACTGCCCTTTATTAAGATCCAGAGATGGTTCATTTACAGAACCAACTTCCTAAGGCAGGGATACATCTTTTGAGTCATTCCCTTAAGGAATAGGGACAACGTAAAAAGATAATAGATGATCATGACAAGCTTTACTCAGTGATCGAAATCAGTCAACTCCTTTTAAACAACAGACTTTTTGCCAACATAGATATAAATTTCAGAAATATACAATTGATGTTTATACAATTTTCTTAGCAGTTATTTCAGCGAATAAATTTTCTGTTTTCTTTATCTGAACAACTCAGTATACAGGTATGTGTATTTCCAAAAACAAAAACTGATAAACTCAAAGGGGAAATCAAAAACAAAAAGCAAACGAAAAAGCAAACAAAAGAAAAATATGTACATAGTATACAAGGGGTGTTGTCAAGAAAAGTATCTTTTCAGGGCTTGGCCATTCACCGGATAGGTGTCAGGCTGTCCTTCTAGATTTTGCAATCGAAAAGAACTGGGACCTAGGTTTTCAGCAATTAAAAATGGTCCAAGCCACAAGTTTTGAAATTTCGTGTGCTCTCCCTTTCCCTCATGTGGTTTGTCCCATTTCAGGACGAGGTCACCTACTTCAAAACTCCTATCAGAAGCAGAGTTAGAATCGAACCAGATTTTAATCAATAGTTGATGCTGATCTAACTTATGTTTAGCTTGGGATCTTACCTCTTCTAGCTTCATCAAAGCGTTAATCCGGTTTCCCAAAGGGGGACAATCTTCTTCTTGAATTTTCTGTGCTAATTGAAGTGAAGGAAGAAGAATGTGAGGTGGCAGAATTGCTTCTCTGCCATAAACGAGAAAAAAGGGGGAGTTACCTACAACATCTTTTGGTGTTACCCTATCATCCCACAGCGCGTTTAACAGTGTATTGTGCCAATTTTTGTGATTTTCAACCACCGTTCTCTTGATAGTTTTAATCAAGTTCTTGTTTGTTGATTCTGCCAATCCGTTGCCCTGAGGGTAATAGCTAGCAGAATACTTCAGTTTAATTCCTTTTTCCAAAGAGAACTCACTCATCCCAAGAGAGGAAAAGTAACAAGCATTACCGAATACTAAACAGTCAGGGATACCAAAACGAGTGATGATATTCGAATTTAGAAAGGCAATTACCTGACTAGTATTGACAGTTCTTAATGCGGCAACTTCAGACCACCGGGTAAAGTAATCTGCGGCTGTCACAATAAACTTGTGTTTTTGTGAGGATGGGGAATTGATTGGACCTATGATATCAAGGCCCCACTGCTGAAAAGGAGAGTCAACTGAAACAGGCTGCAAAGGAAAGGCTGGTTTTTTTAACCGCCCTGATGCTTTTTGACAAATGATACACTTACGACACAAGGCATGGGCGTCTCTAAAAAGCGTGGGCCAGTAATAACCAGCCCCTAAAACCTTATGGGTAGTGGTGTCGCCACAAAAATGTCCACTAGCTTCTCCTGCATGCAACTCTAGCAAGACCTTTTCTGCTTCGTCTTTTTCAAGACAACGGATCAATACGTCGTCAAAACTTTGACGAAACATGATACCATTGACCAGATGAAAGGAGGCAGACTTTAATATCAACGCTCTTCTTTTAGTGGGATCCAAGTGACGGGGTGCTAACCCATGTTCAAGATAGAATATTATATCGTCATACCAAGGACTGACAGGGTTTTGTGCGCAACAGATTGCATTTTGATCGTGTTGTCCTGGGTTTGACATATCGCTTTCTTCTTGTTGTCCTGCTGCTGAATCAACAACTAACTTGCATAACCCTTGGCCTCTCACTATTCGAGCCGGGGTAATTTCTAAGTTGTACTCCTGCAAGGCGGTGACCCAGTTAGCCCTCTTTTCACCTAGTTCCTTCTGCACTAATAGGTTCCTGACAGCTGGGTAGGGGACAATGACTTTCGTCCTTGACTTTAAAAGATAGGACCGGAAGTTCTTGACTGCTTTGAAAACAACATAGGCTTGTCGATCTACCGCTGGGTAATTAAGTTTAGAGCCTTTGAAAGCAGAGCTCATAAAGGCGATGGGCAATTCGTTGTTATTGGCATTCTTTTGGGTTAAGACGACAGCATAGGAACGGTCAGAAGCAAAAGTGTAGAGTGTAAAGTCTTGAGAAAAATCGGGGCTCATGAGAGACAGAGCGTCTATTATGGCCTTCTTTATTGCATTGAAAGCTTGATTTTCTAGGGGTCCCCAGTGATATTGGGTGTCTTTCTTAATTAGGTTCTGCAAAGGTCTGACCATTTCGGAGAAACTAGGGACAAATCTTCTCACAAAGTTAATCTGGCCTAAGAAAGACTGCATAGATTTTTTGGATGTAGGAGGGGGAAGTTTCGTGATGACTTGAGTCCTTTCAGGGTTGATAATCATCCCTTCGCTTGACACAATAAATCCCAAGAGTTTACCCTGTTCTACTGCAAAGATGGATTTTTTAGGATTCAAGGAGATGTCGTATTTACGACATCGTTGTAGAACGGCTCGTAAGTGAGCTAGATGATCGGTTTTGCTTTTAGAAAATACAGTAACATCATCTAAGTAAACTACGATGGAATGATTGATTAAGCCTCGAAAAGTGATGTCCATTGCTCTCTGAAAAGTGGCACCAACATTAATCAATCCAAAGGGCATTTTTCGATAAGCATAAGTGCCCCACGGGGTACGAAAGGTGGTTTTAAGTTGGTCTGGTGGAGACATCAGGACTTGGTTGTACCCCGAGAAACCATCCAGTAAGGATAGCCTATCAGGACCAGATACCTGTTGAAGGATCTGTTCCATGGGTGGGACAGGATAGTTGTCTTTGTCAGACGCTCTATTAAGGTTTCAGAAATCGATGCAGAGTCGGATTTCCCCACTTTTCTTCCGGACTGGGACAAGGTTAGAAACCCATTGAGTATGCCTAATAGGGAAAATTATCTTAGCATTTAGGAGCTTATTCAATTCTTTTTTAATAGTCGGTTCGAGCTTAGGGTGCATTTTTCTCAATTGTTGTTGAAAGGGTAAGGTTTGGGGTTTCATAGGAATGACATGCTGTATGATGTTAGGGTCGAAAGTTTTAAGGTCATCATACGTCCATGAAAAGCCATCTTTAAATTCTTTGAACAATTTAATAAATGCAGTTTTTTCTTATTTAGAACATCCTACCCATAGATTAATGCACTGCAGATTGTCCTTAGTTCCTAAGTTCACTTTTTCGTATGATAATGAGGAACTATTGGTTTTACAGTTGATCGATTTTTTGAATTTATCTTGAAGATCATAAAACTTCTCTAATCTAACTACAGATTTAGGGATCAAGTTTACCATATCCGATGACGATTCAGGAGTTCTCGGATCTGGTATTACCGTGAAATCGCGCAAATTGTCGTCGTGTGTGTGTTCGTCTATCACCGCACCTTGAAAAGTTTCTTCCATGTGCAGAAAGTTAATAATCTGTTGATCATCGTCAAAGACTCTCCAGTTCGTGATGTTGTCGGGCACTGATGGCCGGAACAACAGTTCTACGGAGAATTCATCTGGGGACAAGCCTTCTGCAGGAAAGATTTTAGAAGCTACATTAGTTAATAACTCTGCCTCAACATTATTCAATATGGGAATAGAATTTATATTGAAAGCAGAAAATTTATTCATTAAATTCCATACCTCGGATTGGTAGCTTTTGAGATGTGGAGATGGACAGTTGGATAGAATCTCTTACCTATCTAACCACTATTTCAGAGTCGCCAAAGATGGTCAAATTTTGAATGTTCATATCCAAAGATTTTCTGAGACCTTGCAGTAAAGCCTCATATTCTGCAGTATTATTAGTACATTCAAATTCTAACCTACATGCAATCAATGTTTTGTTACCTGCCAGATTGATAATGACGCAGCCTGCACCAGCTCCTTCTTTGGACTTTGACCCGTCAAAATAAAGAGACCAAATTTGATTTCCATCGGGTACATGAGACCGTTGCGTAGAATCTTTTGGCTGCACATATGCTACAATCTCGGACTATTGTTCTGGATTGGTGATAGCTGAAGCCTCGGCCATGAAATTGCCGAAAAAGGTGTCCATCCCTTTTACTTCAGGTGAATCAGCAGAAGGTGTAAATGGTTCATTGGGATCGTTCAAATCTGTGACTGTGAGCTTAAGGTAGCGTTCACGAGTTACCTTGATCTTGTTAGGCTTTCTGTTGTCTGGAAGCCATAGGTGAGACCAATCTGTCGCGAAATAACCGTGTAGCTGCTCCGACCAGTCCCTTCTTAAAAACAGACCATACACTTCTGGAATATCCACAACAATTATATCAATGACTTGATGAACCTCGGGGTTAGACAATAATCTTATAAGCACATTCTTTAGTTCGCCTATAACTTTGACATTGGTCCGATCAAGTTGTATGATTTTTAAGGTAGAGGGCTCAACTTCAGCGTTAATCTTCTGGCATATAGACCATGGCATCACATTGGATGACACTCCTGAGTCTACCATACAATTGTGCACGTTTCTATTAAAGATTTTGAAATTTAACAAAAATGGAGGTACATTTTTGCGAGTGCTAAGAGTGGTAGCTTGTGGCTTTTTACTCGTAGTTTCTAAAGCTACTTTACCTACATTATTAACATTATTTACATTACTTACATTATTTACAGGAAGGGTTCCTTTATCTTGAGGATCAGGATTGTTTTTAGTGGAATTCTTCTGAGGAACTTTGTTCTGCACAACCTTGTTACCGCTTGAATTACCATTTTTTCCATTCTCTGAGATATTCTGTAACATTTTTTGTAGAAGAAATGGAAATTTCAATAACTCATAAACATAAATGTTAGATCTCAACTTTTTAAGATCTTCAACTAAATCATAATCTAAGTTGGGGTTCACATTACTCTGTTTAGTCTCAGCTGGTTTAGATTGCTTTGGAGGCGAAGTTGTAGTGTTTTCGGAAGAAGGTTTGTTTGTTGTCTTACTCCTGGTATTATAGGGATGTACTGTCTCGAAGTTAGCTTTAAATATGCTATCCGAGAAGTGTCCAAAAATGTTTGGATAAGACTCCTCTTCTTGAACCGTCTCTTGTTCAACTACCTCCTCAGGAATCTCAGGAGGCATCAAGTTATCTTGGGCTTCTAGAATTGTTTGAAGGGCGCATTGCAGGCTTTCTAGATTAAGGCCTTCGGTGGTTGGATTAGGTCGGTTGGTAGGAAAAGGCTTCCAGAACGGGGGCTTGTAAGGTCCTTTGCTCGAAGAAGCTTCTTCGGTCGTCCTTTTTAAGTCTGTAACTTGATTTGACAGTTTTTGAACAACTTTAGTTAAGTTTTCTAAATCAGAGCTTTCAGGTTGTGATTTATTTTGAGTAGGTCTTGGGAGGATTTCGATCTTATTTTTGGAAGAAGTCTCTGTTTCGTTGCTAGTAGAGTCTTTAAGACTAAGTATGTCTTTTTCAATCTGGCTGGCCTCCTCGAAGGCTTCTAACAACGTGGCTTTCTTAGATCGTTTAACCCAAATAGATATACTTTGATGCAAAGCTTTAGTGTAGTATGCTATTATAAGATTCTCGACGGGCATGGAATCAACAGGGATTCGGTTTTTAAGTGTTAAGAATCTTTGATTAAAGTCTTTAACTTTTTCTTTCGGGTTCATTCTTAAGCTAGAAAGGTCCATGACTAGGACTTCCGGAGGCTTACCGTCTCCGAACTTTTCCAAAAAGCATGACTCAAACTTTTCCCAAGACACGATGTTATGGGGTTGCTGGGAAAAGTACCATGCAGATGCATTGCCCTCGAAAGTATAGGGGAAAAACCTACAAACAACGTCTTCATGCTCGACATTGCAGAGTCTTATGGCTAACATAAACATTTTAATGTGATCTTTGGCGATCTGTTTTGAATCAGGGTCAAACTTGGGAAGCCACTTCTCTGGATGTTTAGGCAAGGGATGCTGAGCTCCAGGTACAACTACGCCATCCTGGTCGAGCCAAGGTCTAGGAGGGTTGTTCTGATTTTCCATTGGTGTAGTGGGTGTGGAAGGCTGAGAAGGGGAACTGTCTTCGTCAGAAGAACCTCCTCCAGAAGAGGAAGGAGATGATGGAGGTGGTGAAGGAGGTATCCCAGATCCTCCTGCAACAGGATTTAGGGTTGGATCTGTAGGATTCACAGTGAGGTTAGTGCCTCCTAATTTTTCTCTGATATAAGAGAAATCCAAAGGTTGGTCCAATGGACGGTTTGGTTGCCTCAAACAGGCTAAGGCACTATGAGTTCTTATAAGAGATTGACGGACAATCTCTTGTATGTCACCACCTGTAGGGTTAGGGGTTACTGGCTCAACTGTGATCCGTGGATCGTCGGTTGATGTGGTTGCTGTTTGAAGGGGAATATTTTTGTTCGAATGGCTTCTAGTCACTATAGGTGAGTGATTAGGTGGTGGAGGAGTCTTGCGACCGCCTCGTGCCATTAATTAATTTCAAGCCCTCCTTCTAGCGCCATTTGTTGACGGGCGAAATTGACCGTCCGTCAACTGGGAGAGTGGATCTGGTCCGGGGTTGTCTAAATAACCCAAGCCATTTGGGATAACCCACCCTGACAGGTTTAGAGGCTCCGTTAGCCGATCTAAGTCCTAAGGAAACAAAAGAAAACTACTCTAAATTAACTAATCTAACTAAAAATAACTATTAAAACAAACTAATAAATCTAACTATTATATATACAATCTACTATCTAATACTATGCTAACTCTAAGAAATTAAATATCTAACTACTAACAGAAATAGATCTTATTCACAAATGTACAATATTTACAATTTACAGATTTGAATGGAAACCTAAAAAACTCATTAATATTCTGTCCTAAGATAGCGAGAGCTATTGTTTTTTATTTTTATAATTTTATGAAAAAGAAATAAACTGAAAACTAACTAAACTAAGAAACTAAAATACTAACTCTAACTACAATTCTAAACTACACATATATCTAACTAAACTACTTAAATTATACTAACAAATTAACTATCAAATAAATAACAAACTAACCTGAAGAAACGCTCCAGGTTAGTCCTGTATGCAATGATTGTCTTAGCAGATCGGAGGGAGGAAACCTGCACCAGATTATCCACTAGATTCTCGTAAACTAGAAGCAGCTGTGCTCTTCAAATATAATTACAGGACAAACAAAACATAAAAATTACAACAATCTTATGATTTATAAATCTTCACAGTTAGATAAATCTGTATGCAAAGATCTATACAAAATGATTCAATTAATGAAGAAGAGAAATCTATGATTCATTAACTGAAACCAAGTAATTGTTGTACTTTTAAAAATAATGAAAGAGATCAGATATGGATAGCATATTAATCAAATCACATCATCCTGCAATAGATTATGATAGCTAAAGTAGTCTATAATCCACTGCAAACTGACATGCCTAAAACTTGAAACAAAAGTTTGATATATTGAAAGAGAAAGCTGTTACAAGACATCAACTCTCGTCTCAGTTTGTATCATAAATCCATAGCCTGGTTCTCCCACAAGTGAGGATGCCTCTTATTACAAAAATAATAAGTATTTAAAGACCTTCCATAGGGTAAAACATCCTTGTGGAAGTTATCAAAACTGTTTACAGAAAATATGGGATGATATCCCAAGTCTGACTAAAACGAGGAACCTAAAATAAAAACTGTATCACACAAATATCTCCTAGACTGTCCAGCATGCCCAATGCAATTCGAATGTACCTGAAAGAGGACAAAAATGGACAAGTTAAGAGGATATTTTTCTAATGAAAATGATAAAAAACTAATTCTAAAGACTAGCTACAGAATCTTGCGATTCTGTAGCTGGTCTAAATCAAACACATAATCGTATTAAAATCAATTCGAATTTTAAAGAATTAAATTCAAACTATTAAACAAGTATCTAATTGCTGTTTGAAAAACAAACGAATCATTCAAATCGAAATTGTTATACTAATTTAAGATCAAACAAGATTAATATCAATCAAATGACTACAAAGATGCATGTACTCTGTTCCATATGTTATCACCAATTCGGGTATACATAATCATATTGGATAACCGACAGTAATGAAATCGATTCATAGACCAATTGAAATCAACACAAAAGGTTGCTTCAGCTATCCACAAGATTACTTCGAATGCAAACCAAATTTATAGGCTTGTTTTCTCAAATTGATCGCACTAACATAAACAAACGATCCATGTTATTAGCGAATCAAATCAAAACTGGTATGTAAATTATCACAAACGAAATCATAATGGAATTAATTGGTTGATAATAGGGTCTATGGGACTCATCCAATCGTTTGTTATTGCCAATTGGGGGCAGACAAAATCGATTGACATTCAACGGAATCATTACTTGAATTTATTTCAAAACAAACTATTAACCGAATTTTCTCATACGAATTCAACAGAAATAACATATGTCGATCTGAGTTTAACAAACTCGTTTTGAAAATTAAAATCAACAGAGCAACATCAAGTCTATTTTCGATACGAATCCAGCTCATAAAAACAATCGTGCTAACTCAAGATACGCAACAATCCAATCAAAACAAGAGCGAATCGAACAGTTTGAGTTTGACATAGTCGTTATGAATCAACACAGTTCCATGATTTCGGCGAAGAGATCTTTTGCATAGGTAAGATATAATCCAAATCCAAACGAAAATGTTGACAAAACATAGTCCTTTTTCCAATTTAATAGACTACATTGTAAATAACAATCCAATTCAATCCTATGAAATCATTTCAAAAATCATAAAAACTAAATCAGGGTCGATGTGATCCAACCACAATGAAATCATATGAAATCAAAACATAGTCGTGCTCTAATTTTAGCATAAAAACCTCCTGTTTAGGTCAGATACAAACAAAATCCAAGCGAAAGAAAAACCCATTGATTTCGTTAATTCAAATCAAAAGAATTGTTCAAAACGAATCAAACTCAGTGAAAACCAATCAATTGCTAAACTGGGCACGACCAAATCGTGTAACCAAATCATAACTTCATTTAATTTCAGCAAAACAAAAACAATGTACAGGATCTACAACATAACCGTTTTTGATATGGCTATGACAGAGTCATTTCGAACAATGGACAGAGCTATTTGAAAACCAAACTCAATTCATTATATTAATCCTAGAAATTCATAGAACGAAATTGATATCGAAATTCATACCTGGATAATGAGCAGACAACTTGGTCATGATAGTTTGGAATTGACGAAGGCTGTAGCCGATTCGACATTCCTAAATACGATGGAACTAGTGGTTTTTTGCTTCTTGTCATTAACTTGAAGCTTGTCCCTTTGGCTTGTCAACATTGTAACTTGGTTTTCCAACGATTTGATTTTCGACTGTAATAAGGGAACGTCCATATAGTAGCGTTCCAGCCACACATTACATTGGTCGTATGACGACTGCCCGGGGGAAAATTAGAAACGAAATCATAGGGTGGCTCGGAGCACAGACCTTGGGAATAAGGGTACTCTCCAGCCAGGAAGCGCTCGATATCAGAGTCTGAGTCTTCACCGAGGACTATGGTCTTTTGATCAACACTAGGTTTAGATTTATTCCGGGCAAGTCTCGATATAAGTCGAGCATTCTTTTTACCTTTGCCATCGACAGTAGGGTTACCCTTGACCTTCTTGCTCACAGGATTTTTAACAGCCTCAACCTTGTCTGTTATAACGTCGGGTAGGTTGATATCAGGGCTGACCGAGGTTTTGGGAGAAGGTAGAAGGGCATGAAAAGGCACGGGGGGCCTGACCTTAGTCTCACTGACCACAGACTTATCGATTTGGACAGACTCTGAATCAACAAAGCCATTCCGAGAGAGAAAATCTTGCCAACTATCGTCGTGGAGGTTTAAATGATGAACGACGATGAGTCTGATCAGGCCATGGTGAAACAAGCTACTATCGGCCTTCTCTCGTTTAAACCTCTTAGCCATTTTGTAAAGACTACGCTGGAAATAAAATGGCATGTTCAATGGATAACCCATGAAATTCATTAACATTCGAAGGTGATAAAGAAAAACCAATCCATACCGACCCTCACAGGTCACAAATTGTTTAACCACTATCAAAAGATCATGCCACCTAGGTTTAAGCGTGGAAATAGGCATACCTCTGTCACAGGATGTGACCTTTCGTGAGACGAACAGTAATGGCCATGGCACCTCATCAACTTTAGAGTTTTTAAACCATCGCTGGCCCGTGGCTGCTAATCTTGTGGCAGAGCTAATGAACTCTTCACTGATTTCAAGATGAAAATCACCTATTTTGGCCCTACATCCATCAAAGGTAAGGGCGAATTGCTGCGCAACAAAAAAATTGAAACCCTCGAACCTCTGCACAAACGTGAGCCAACCATTATCTTGTAAATATTTCCGGGCATTATCGAACAATAGCAGGGGTTGACTACCGTTCACCTCAATTCGCACCACCGGTGCCATAGACAGGATTCACGGTAAGCGATGTGAACGAGCCAGGGTTTGAACGCACCTACGCAGGGGAAGAATGCTCAAAGGCTTACCCGATGCTAGCAGAGGTGAAACAGGGATAGGGGTAAACATTAATGACATATCGTGCGAAGGTGGTAGAGCTGGTTCATATATGCACGAGAGTCATATCTACAGTACAACCGCCGACGCAAATAGTTGTTCAACCCATTATTGTATAGGTTAACGATTATGCCAATCAATCAACCAATGAAATCAATGGTAAGTGGTTTAAACATTCGCACGATCAAAAGTTATTCCATAGTTTTAAAACCAAACACACAAATCGAAACCAATACCAAGTTAATGCCAAAGGTTTTGATAACCCGAACTAGGTGTCATATTAAATGATATATATCAAGGGTTTAACCATAACACCTATGTGATTTTATGAAGCTAATGTGCCAAGTGAATTGATCAAATAACATGTAAATCCAATCGTCAATGCATCACAACCTCAATCACTCATGAAACGAAATTACATAATCAATCAAAGAATGTCAAATGAGTACAGATCAAAAGGTTTTTCCAACTACATAATGATAAGTAAAATGTAAACGCAATGGGCATATCGACAAGAATGATAACGAAAATTCAGTGAAGATTTTAACGTGACTTCGAAAACCAAGTTTTCACGCTTGCAGTCGTGAAAACAAAAACAAAGGCAAGTGTGCAAATAACGCAAAGAATAAAAGTGTCGTTTTATTTGAGAATTGCAACGAAAAATTAAGGTTTTCAAAACACTGGTGTAGGCATCTTATAAGACAGTAGAAAAATGTGAATTGGCTGCCAACAGGTTTCTTTCCTGAACTTATTGCTTCGTGTTTTCACTTGAATGCATTTCATCGCTTGTGTTTATTGCTCGGAATATTTTTCCTTTTATAAAATCTCTCATTGCCTGTGTGCCTGGCATTTTCCCATGGTCTGCACTTCATTCTGACTTACCCCGGGGTCTGCGTGGTTACCCTCTCTAAGAGTGTGTTTTCTTGTATTAATGTCCTGCGTTGGGCGCATTGTCATCTATACATTACCTGTGTTTTAACTTGACAGTGAAACGTTAATATTTCTTAATCATTTACTGAGTTTAATGGTAATAATTCTCACCTGTTGATACATCCTTGGATAATGAAACCTTAATTATGACAACCCCCTTTTATTGGCTAGATAATAGCATTCCCAGACCTCCATTTTAGTCAAGGACAACCGTTTCAACCTTAACACTATTATTTTGGCAAGATAGTTTTTCAAAAGATAATTCGTTAATTAGCTCCTTAATCATAAGAATTATGCATGATAATGAGAATGATATTTTATTCTATTGGTAATTTTGAGAATATATTGTATTAATGGTATATTGAATTGAAATCGTTGTCCAATGGTCACTGAGACTGGTGATTTAGATTTCCCTTAAGGTTTATTTTTCCTTTCACATTATTGACTAGTTGTCATTTAGACTTGCTAATTTAGATATATGATTAAGCTAATTCGATATACAGTTGTTGTTCAATTTGGTAAATTCGACTCTCTAAATTGATTTGTATATCATGTTAAGTTAGGTTTGTAAATCACTAACTATTTGTAATTTAGATTGGTTCATTTAGATATGTACTTAACGTTGATTTAGATCGTAAGTTGACCAGTTTAGACTTGATAAAAGGGTTGGGTTGTTAACAAAGTTGTGTTTTGGCTTGTGTCTTCCTTGGGGGTCGTCCTCTGGCGTCTCGTCGACCTGTTGTTGGTGTACATGCGTGGTTTCTTCGGTATTTGGCTCCTAGAGTGTCGGATTATCTAGAGTCCTCGGTCCAGATAGGATGTGTTGTGCTGAGGTTATTGACGCGTCTATCACCTGGGGACGACATGATTCCTGACGAGGGAATCATGACACGCCCCATTGAATAACAAAGAACAAGAACTTGGCCGGAGTCGGTGCGTTATGTGTGAGTGTTGTAAGTTTTCTTTTGGTGCATGGGTTGAATGCCTTTAGTTGTTTGGTTCGCGCACCTTGATTTCCTAGTATTGCTCGTCAAGGTCGTTGACTCGAGATAGGGGTGTTGTCCCTTAGCTTGTAGGCGTGGTCGTGTTTGCATCGGGAGGGTAGTCATTTTCTCCTTGTTGTTCTACGCACGTTTCACTTAGTTGCTCTTGTGCCAGTGCATGGAATCATAGTAGCCTATTGCCTGGACTACGTGCTTGCATCCATCGTCAATTGTGTGGTTAACTATTGTTATCGTCACCATCTTCCCAAAAAAAAAAAAGAAGAAAAAATAAGTTTTCACTTCTGCTTCGCTTGTAGTCATAACAAAGGGGGGTCATTACACTATTGGCGTTGGTTGTTGGCGTTGGCCTTGGTGTTGTTGGTTTTTGGCATTGGCATTGGTGTTGTTGGTTGTTGGCGTTGGCACTGGTTGTTTTTTGTTGTCGAGTGGCGGTTTCATTTCCAGGTATTTACATTTGTTTTTTTTTGTAAATTTTAATTTTTAGATTTTTTTAATTATGTAGGACTGTGTAGAGTCCATATGGACGTTGCTCATTCGCACATACTACCATATGGAACTCTGTGCGAATGGGAAGAGTCCATATGGACTCTACATAGAGTGTTATATGGAATTTGTACGAATGGAGTGCACAAATATAATTCAAATAGACTGAAATTTTTTATAATTGAAATATGTACATGTTTACTTTACAAGTGTTGGTTTTGAACACTGGTGGTTTGTGTTGTTCGGGACTGGTGGTGATTGGTGAACGATGGAGGTTTGTGAACGTTGGTGTTGTTGGAAAATCCAGGCGTAGGCGACAAGGCCAAGTAAGTCTTGTTTATGTCTGTAATCTAGTTTTTTTTTTGAAATTTTATTTAGTTATAAATTTTTATGTTGGTTTGACTCTGCACAAATTCCTTTGTAACTATTTTTTTTTAAATTTTATTAAGTTATAGTGATTTATTTTGGTTTGACTATGCATAGAGTCCATTTGGACTTTGTCCATTCACACATAATCCATATGGCACTCGTGAATTGACAGAGTCGATATGGACTCTACCCATCTGCACATAGTGCCCTATGTTGCATAATACCTTCCATTCTTAAAAAAATTATTTTTAGTTTCAATTTATATATTGAACTTTTTGTAATTGTCAAACATGTACATTTAAACTCTTAGTTAAGTAGTTAGTATTTTATTAGCTAATGTAATTAAATTTTTGAAATTTATTTAAAGTTAGTGTAAAAAATTCTTGTTAATTTGCTACTTATGTTGTGTATATGTTGTGTTTGAGTTATGGATGTCT
>ML821476.1:76637-90117 GCA_009831015.1 Picea engelmannii
GAATCCCCAGGAATTAAGCAAATATAGTAGAATGGTGCACACTGGTAAAATTAACATTGCCAAAAAAACATATGTTAGTTTTTTTTTGCCCTTTCCCCTGCTTCGGGGGTATGCTAGTTATTATATTAGACTTCTACATATACATATTGCTATATAAATTTTAAAACCTACAATTGGTATGCACATGTGAACAAATAAACCAAAGAATAAGTATAACTTGTGCTAAAATACCTTTTCACTTCTTTTTGAAGCATCTATTCTAATAACTTGTTTGTTCTATTGAGCTCTTTCATGCAATCCACAACAAATAAAAATACAAAACCTCCCTATTCTAAATTTGAGATAGCAAGCTACGTATAGGCACAACTCTAAGTATTGCATATGTAAAATAGTGGTTAATAGTTGGTTTTAGCTACAGTGTGTGTTTGGTCATTATATTTCCAACATTATCATTTCAATCTTGTAGGAACTAAAAAATAGAACAATAGATTGCATTTGGAAATTGTTTTGAGATGTGTGGGTCATTTTGCATGGGAGAGAAGATGGATATGTGTACATCTTATCCTAAATTGTTTTGAGATGTGTGGGTCACTTTGCATGGAAGCTAAGATGGATACATGTACATCTTATCCTGTCCATCCATGGCGTAAAATCATGAATGTGGGTGTCTATTTTGCATGTTTTTTTTTATAAAAAAATTATATTTTCACAAATTCTTCAACTTCTAGTAAATAAAAGTATTTTTTTATTTAGAATTTCACTTTATAGTAAAAACAAAACTTGTCAAGAATTTTGTTAGCTTTCTATTGACTATTTTTCAATTTTTTTTTATTGAGATCTGATATGTCAACTTAGCAATCGTTTGATAGTATGTTCCTTAAAAATGAAAGGAATGATAATGAGTTATGTTTTTCCCCAACAATGTATCAATTATTAAACTTTTGTTTATGAAAAAACGAAATATGTTGCAACAGTCCATAGAGACTCTATTTTATGTTGACTATAGTTTTGAATATAACAGATAAATATTATAATTTCTACAATTTTTTGAAGTTGACCAATGTAGATTTTAAACACATATTTTTATCTGTCATGTAATTTTCTTAATTTTTACTTAAAAGTAAAATCTAAAAATATCGTTTTGAAGAGGACAATCTTACTAGTATAAATTTTCCATAATTTTCCATTTTGTATTTTTACAGATATGGATTTTTCATTTTACTGAATCTTAGTGTCACCTAAAAATATTATGGAATGATTTTTTTGAAAAACTAATTAGAATTAGCTAAAAACAATGAAAATGAATATGAATTATATCAACTAAAAGTATATTCATTTCTACAAATGTAGTTATCAGTTCCGAAAATAAATTATTTGTATTTGCAAGAGTCCGCTACCTCCAAAATTGAAGTAACCAAGAGAGAATTGGGAGTTTTCAGTAAAAAGAATTGGGAGTTTTCAGTAATTGTCTCAGTTGCAAATTTTCGGCCCCGGAAACATTAAGTTTTCGCCCGAAAGGTTATTTTTAACGGAAACCGTTAAAAATAAACATACTTCCAATATTTCAGCCGAAAAGTAATCTTTTTGGTCGATTATGTCAAAATTCTAATACGAAAATATGCATCATTTGGCATATCGATTGGCCTATCATTTGGCGTGAAATGATATAAATTTTCTTTCAAACAAACTTGTTTTGCACAATTCATTCCCTTAGTTCATATTTTTTATTATGTGGAACCACTAAAGAGAAGTTTGGAGCAACTTTTTCATTGTTTGAAACAAGGTTTCTATTGTTTTTATTTGAGCAACAATTTATATATTGAGGATTTTTTTGAACATTATTTTCAAGGTGAATGTTTTCATAAGCAACTCCTTACTATATCAAAGAGAAAAAATTTGAAAGTAAGTTTTTTTAAACAATTCCTATCAAATTCTTGATATTATTTTTGAATAATTTTTGTCACAATGAAGTTTTTATGAAACAAAATGTTTTGAAGATCAAAGGTTTTTTTAAATTTTCTTTAAAATCTACTTTTTATGAAAAAAAAAATTAAAAACATTTTTTGTTTATTGAGCAATCTTTTGCAATATGATTATAAAATCCATTTTTTTATTTCTTTGAAAAAAAATTGAGTTATATAATATTTGAGGTTTGAAATTTTATTTCGTGTTATAAAATATTGAGCTTATTAAAAACATTTACAGATTGAATAATCATGGTCAAAAAAAAATTACACAAGAGAAAATATAATTGCACTCGAGATGAAACTCGTCATAACGAACACGGGAAAGAGCGTTATTGGAGAAATAAATGAGAACGTGAAAATATTGAAGGAAGAAATAATGATGATGTAAATAGATATTTGCATCCTGATTCTCAACAAGAAGAAGTCCAACTAGGTATGCATACATATCATCTAGATTAAGTTTAGAATTCAAATTTAAATTATTTTTTAATATAATTGATTGTAATTTGAATTTAATATTTTCAAATAACAAAAACAGATTTTCCTCATAACATCGATGAAGTCGTTGAAACAAAAATTGAAGCAGAAGTCGAATCACCTACAGGTATGTGCATAAATTTAGATAATACAAAATTCAAACACTTGTAGAGTTTAATCAATTTATGATCTGGTTTAGTTTTTTAATATTTAAGTTAAATTGAAATATGCACGAGATATCAACATTGATGATGAAATGTTAAAAAATATTGATACTTACAAATTTGAGGAGAAAAACCCTGACCATATTATAAGATATAGTGTTAAGAATATGTATAATAATTTTTTCATATATGAATCCATAGCAACACAAGCTCAACTTTTGAGAGGTCTAATAAGGTCGAAAGAATTAAAAGAAGCTACACCATTGTTGGGTATTCAAAATTCAACAAAAGATACAAAGGTGAAACATAATGTCTTTGAGAATATAACTAGCACATTCAAATCTTTTGGAAAATCTCGAAAAAAAGATGTCAGTGTTGCACATAGAGTAATACAAATAGTGATTGTTTCATCTAGCAATACAAAAGATTGTTTGACACAACACATGGAAAAAGTGATAGGAACTTCAAGAAAAACAGTGTACAAACATAGACAATTATGATTGCAAATAGATGAAAATGATGAACTTACTTGTTGGACAGTTATTTCTAGACAACCCTATAAATATAGACTTACAAAAAATGTTAAATAATTGGCTTGTAATTATTGGTTGAAAAAATCCCGTGTTTCACCACATACAAGGGATGTGTTGCGATGAAGAATAGGACAAGGTGAATATGAAGAACATGCAAAAAATATATTGTCAATGACACAAATATAATTGTTCAAAAAGTTCAAAGAAAATCATAAAGAAGTTAAAATGTTCATCAATACATCTGTGCAACAAAAACCATGGTTTTTTAGACCCATCATTGTTCGTGACACTTGTTGTTGTCATTATCATGTGGAATTTGAGTTATATTACAACACTTTTCTTGATTTTGGTAAAACTTTATGGGCAAGTTCACCTCCTTCCACAATCTGTGGTTTTTATATCCCAAATTCTATGTGAAAGACAAGGTGATGAATTATTTTACCAAAAAACATGTGTTTGTGGAAAAAAATGTGTTCGTTGTGGAAATCTAATTTTATTTCACTCCAAGTATGTTATTGATATGAATGATCAATATTTTTCTGATATAGTAGTCAATTGGAAGAGATATGAATGTATCAGTAACAATACTACGAGTTCTTCAAATGTTGTTTCCAAAAGAATTAATTTGAAAGTGGATAAAATATGTGTGATAGACTTTTTGAAGAACTTTGAGAAAGAAATTTATAAATACACCAAGCATTCACATAGAGAACGATGGAATTACCTACAATTCAAACAATCTTGTGAAGTGTTTCCACCAGAGACGATTTTATCTGTAGTTGATTTTGCAGAGAATTACACATTCGCTGCACAAAAAGAAATGCAAAGTGAATATTAGCATTCTGATCAAGTCTCTATATTTTTCCACGTTCTATATAGACATGCTCAACAAAGTGTTGATAACATAGAAAGAACCAATGACAATCGACATTTTATTAAAGAATATCACTTTTATATAAGTGATGATCGAACACACGATACACATTATGTACAACATTGTTTTGATAAATTGTATGATTCATTGAAGAACCGTGGGATCAGATTCGATCGACATTGGATATGGTGAGATGGATGTGCAGGTCAATTTAAATCTTCACAATCAATCTATTGGTTGTGTCATCTTCATAAGAAATCAAACATTACACATTGTTGGAATTTCTTTGAGACTGGTCATGGAAAAGGAGAGCATGATGATGCAGGGGAATGTGTAAAACGAGCACTTCGAAGGTATCAAATGAACCCCCATGTCGATCAATTTGAATTTGTTTATCAAGTTGTTGAATGGTGCAAATAGGCGCTAAGCCATGAAAATAATCCGTCAAAGGATGTACGCAGGTGTGTGTGTATATATATGTTGTACCCACATGTGATATTTTTATTCTCATTCAAAAATATGATTTTCAATCATGTTCAATAGAGAAAGTTAATAAGTTCTTGTCTTGAATATGATTATTATATTGACATTTCATATTTATATCTAATTAAATTATTATTGAACCGTGTGCAGGTATTTTTGGCATATTGGCATCTAAGATGTAGATAGATTCCCATATGAAGCCAGTACAATACATGGGACTCGAAAATTACATTCAATTAAAACAAAACCCTTCCAAAATGTGTTTTCATTTGATGGAAGAAATGAATCTTGTTTTTGTTCAGTTCGCATATAGGACACGGAATCCACAAACATTTATGAAAATGAAACTAATAAATATCTTTAAGCTTGGAGACACACTGAAATTAATACAAAGGGGAAAATCCCACTTGCAAGCTTAGAGGAGATTGAATCAAATGAAACTGTAGCTTCAATTGATGGCGATAGAGTTTTTGATCTTGTTAGAGAAGGTAAAATTTATGTTTCAATTGTTCAAACATATTTGTTATGCCTAAACAATGTAGATTTACATGTACTATCTAGATATATAAAATTTATATATAGTACAATTGTGTGCATGTGTGTTGATCTAACGAGAACTGCTTGTTGGAATATGACGAGTTATTTGCAGGAGATGTCTTTGTTGTGGTTGCACATATAGAAAATGATGAAAACGTTAAAATTAATTGAAGCGATGCACACAAGGAAAGATGAAATTATTATAATATTTTGATGATAACATTTTTATATATGAAAGAGGATCCATCGTATTAAAAGGCTATTTTTTTCAAGAAACCCATCAAACTGATAGTCATGTTCACTTTCAAGACTATCAGTCGGATGTCATAAGTTTTCAATATAGCCATTTGGTATGTGTAGCATGCATAAATTTAATAGAGGTTCAATCAAGGAAAAGATCAAAAGTTAGAAAATGGAAAATGTCAAAAGTCGATCATGAACGAATAATTGAAGATGACATACCATTACGATTTTTTTAAACAAACTTGGAATTCTAGAATTTTTTATTTTGCATCAAGTACATGTATATGATTATATTATTATTGTAACGGTTTCGCTCTTTTTTTAATTTCCCCTTAAGAATCATCATTTTTTATTATCCACAAATGAATGATGGTTCATCACTATTATTCAAGGAAAACCACGTCACTTGAAATGACCCATTGATGACCCATTAGTGGTCCTTAAGGGGGACTTTCATGTCTCTACATGTCTTGGGCCAGTAACTTATTTCCTTATGTTCCATTGGTGGTCAATTAAAGAAAACTAGGGTTCATTGAGGTCAATTAAAGAAAACTATAAATGGATAAGGATTGATTGATCCTTCTTTGCATACTTGTAGATGAATAAGGGTTTCCCAACCCTTCTTAATGTTACATATATATATGGAGAAGAGTTGGTCTAACCTTCTAGGATTGCTAGAAAGGTCTAACCCTTCTCATGATACTTGCATATTGAACCAACTCCAACACTAAAATAAATTTACATAAATGAATCCCATTGCAAAACATATTAAGGAAAAATTATTTATTGGGCATATAAGTAATTTGGTGAACAAGTTATTTCACCCAAAAGAATCTACCCCTCCCCCCAATCGTATTTTGGATGGATTTAATTGTGGTCCTCCTATCTTTGAGATATCCCATGTATGGAACATAGAATCTAACATACATTTTTTAAGAGAAGCAAGGATAGTAATGGGCCCTTTTTCGATGTTGGAATCCCAATGAAATCAACACAACTTGAAGTTTCATTAATTCCTATTGTGTGAATATGCATATATATGCACATGTGATACAATGTTCTAGTGTATTACCCATCGATTCACTAGAAATGAATCTAAATCCATTAAAATTTCTCTAGATTACTCCATTAACAAAATAAAATATAATTACAAAATAAAATTCATGGTTATTTTTTGTGTTATCCAATGGTGTATTAAACCTTCCACTACACAATGAGATATTACCAACTAAAGTAATGGTAGGTTTGGTGAAATATAAGGAAGACAATTTAAAACATGCGGAATATAAATATCCAATTGAGCACTTCTTTATTTTTAATGTTACATGCCATAATAAGGTGTCCTTTTTATAATATACAACTTCCCTTTTTTCTCATTACTAGACTACGAGAAATATTTTCTTTCTTTCAAGGTTTTTTTTCCATTTTATTGGACTCTTACTTTTTAAGTTGATTCTTTATTGTAAGGTGTTTTTTCCATTTTATTGGACTCTAAATATTTCTTGTAAGGTGTTTTTTCCATTTTATTGGACTCTAAATATTTCTTGTAAGGTGTTTTTTTCCATTTTATTGGACTCTTACTTTTTAAGTTGATTCTATGGAAACTTTCTTACTTAGACTCTATTTCTTTTACCAAATTTGAAATCTATGGATTGCAAATGCGTGAAAGTCATAAGTTAAAAAAATTGAAATCTATGGACTGCAAATGCATGAAACTCATAAGTTAAAAAAAATATTAAATGAACCCAAACACATATTGCACCATCCAAATCATCTCTTGTATTATTGAAACCTAAAACATATACACATTTACTTTTTCCTCATACAAGAAACCTAAAACATATGCACATTTCCTTTTTCCTCACACAAGAAACCTACTATAACAAGAGGATATTGAAAATACCAAATTCAACCTATTATGACTAGAAACCTAAAACATATGCATATTTCCTTTTCCTCACACAAGAAACCTACTATAACAAGAGGATATTGAAAATACCAAATTCAACCTATTTTGACTTTCCAAGCCGACAAATGCATCCACCATGAAATTCAAATGGTTCAATAAAAACAATTACAATTTTATTTAATTTATATCTCTATTCTAGGTTATGATGAATGTATTAATTTTACAATTTGATTTAATTTACATCTCTATTATAGGTTATGATGAATGTATAATTTAAGAGCCAAAATTAAATTTAAATGTTTAAACACTATGTTAGAAAGTATGAGAGAGTATTCCAATCTTTCATTAATGTGTTGGGAATAAATATAATCATCAATTTTGGTAAAGGAGTTTTTATGGTAATTATGGTATTTTTTAAACTAATTAGTTTATAATTAGTTTATGGGTGTATAACATCTACTAATATTATATATAAACTTATCATTGAATTATTCAATTAGTGATTGAAATTCATTGCAAACAACTAGTAAAATGAGTATTTTGAGAGTGTTAAACCGAAAACAAATAAATATTCAAATAGAAGAATAAATGGTAGCAACACATAATGTACTCAACTAAAAATAAAATTAATAATAATAGAGTTTAAAAGAGTTTGTCTCCATAAATGTATATTTCCATAGAGCAATTTAATAAAGTCTACACATTCTTTTCAGATTCAAATCCTATATTTTCACTATCTTGTAACTTGCAAATATCATTGACCAAGTTCTACTTTCTTCTGCCAGAGCCTATCAATCGCACTGTCAACATCCCCTGCAAAGGACAAGAATTACAAATTGTTGATCTACAATTATCCAAAATAATATTTAGATAAATAAAATAAACCAGCTCAAGCAAAATTGGCATACCAAAGGTGTTTCATTCCATCCTCAGACATTCATGCTCTATTTCATGCTCCGTGAACAGACATTACTGTAACAAGGAAGAAAAACCAATAATACATATTAGTGTATACTTGTCTAAAATAATAAACATATAAATATTAAATAAGTGATTCAATCAAGAATAACATACCCAACCATGACCAAGAATAACATACCCAACCGGAGTTCCATGGAAATTTAAGGAGTTCCATGGATCTAATATTATTGCTCTCTTTTGATTCTACTCTCCATATTAAACCATTCTTCCAAAAGAATGAATCTTTAATTTTTTGCTATGGTTTAGATACATTCTCACATTATAATCAAATGCTCTTTCAAAAATTCTTACATTAATTTGAACTAAGTATGATCATATA
Organism: Picea engelmannii; assembly: GCA_009831015.1. Lineage (NCBI taxonomy): Eukaryota > Viridiplantae > Streptophyta > Pinopsida > Pinales > Pinaceae > Picea > Picea engelmannii. The sequence continues at coordinate 85,125 of ML821476.1, forward strand.
CATAATATTTTTAAAGAGAAAAGTTGGTGTGTGGTTGGTAAGAAATCAGTGTTCAGAGTAAGATAAGACCCCAAGATGAAATCACTTGGATGTATTCAGAAAACAAAAATTTGGATTCTTCCAAGAAGATAAAACTTTTCTCTTTCTGTTCTGAAATAGATGTTCTCATATAATCAATACAGAGTTAGATAATACCCCAAGAAAGATATCACTTGGATGTATGCAGAAAACACAAATCTTGATTCTTCCAAGAAGGCAAATCTTTCCTCTTTCTGTTCTGAAATAGATGTTCTCATATAATCAATTTTCTGCACTATGATCTAAACATAAGATCATTTACAACATATTTTTAAATATAGGAATGTTGGTTGGTGGTTAGTAAGCAACAAGTTAAGAGTTTGACAATACTACAATCATGTACAACATATTTATAAATCTAGGAATGTTGGTTGGTGGCTACTAAGAAACAAGTTAAGAGATTGACAATACCTCAAGAAGAAATTCACTTCGTTGTATGCAAAAAACAAAAATCTTCATATTACGCCATTCTTCCAAGAAGATAAATCTTTCCTTTTTCAGTTGTGGGATATACGTCCTCATATAATCAAATTCTCTTTCAAAAATGCATGCATCATGATCTAAACATAAGTAAGATCATGTATCTAGTATATTTTTAGCATATTTTTATATCTAGAAAAGTTAGTGCATGGTTGGTAAGAAATTAGTGAAGAGTTCAAGACAATACTCAAAGAAATAAAGGGTGGTTTGAACATTCTCCATTCTTTTTAAATCTAGAAAAGTTAGTTCGTGGTTGGTAGGCAGTTAGTGAAGAGTTGGAGACAATACTCAAATAAATAAGGGATAGTAAATTTATATAGGGACTAATTGACTAACCCTTCCATGAATAGAAAATGCTTAATTAAAATATTATACAAGGAATATTTGATCAACTAGGAATATTTGATCAACCAAAACTTCAATTTTGCTACAAGTGTATTTCAACTACAAATAAGCCATGGTTTTAAAAATAATATTGAACTCTTTTTGCAAAATAAATGTAGACAAAGGATATTGAATTTATTTGATCAACCAAAACTTCATTTTTGCTACATGTGTATTTCAACTACAAATAAGCCATGGTTTTAAAAATAATGTTGAACTCTTTTTGCAAAGGAAATGTAGGCAAAGGATATTGAATTTATTTGATCAACCAATACTTCAGTTTTTCTACATGTGTATTTCAACTACAAATAAGCCATGGTTTTAAAAATAATGTTGAAATCTTTTTGCAAAAGAAATGTAGGCAAAGGATATTGAATTTGTTCTGCACATCTTTCAAAAGGAAAAAATAGATCTAGAAAATGCATTAAAGATAGTACATGTAGTTATGTCTAAATCCCATTTATATATTATTTTAAACCATTGACATGGATGAAAGAAATGCAGGGCAACTGCATCATGTGAATATCTATAATGTAACCCATAAAATTTCAAAAAAGTAGAAAATTAAATTTAAGCATTCATGTGTATATAATAAAGTTGTCATAATAACACACTAGAACTTACAAATTCAATGTACATATACCTAGCATGTGCATCATCGGGTATGGATGCATCCTTCTCCGGTATGGATGCATCCTTCTTGGGCACTCTATCTGGCAGTCTCTTCTCCAAGTTGACCTATAACACATTTGAAATTTGCATATGTTCATTAAGGCATCTACTTACATAAATAAAATTTTAAAATATTTTTTGATGAGTTAAAATTAAATGATTGACACTTGAAATCATAGTTTTAAACTTTGAAAAATGTAATACATGTGATTTTCCAACCTAATATCGTCCCCCTCTTTAAATTCCCCCAACATTTGGGATGAAAACTAAGATAAACCTATAAATGTGTTGGGAGATGGCAAGGGAATCTGTCAACAAAGAAACTTTGAATTTTAGAGAAATGTGTTCACATTAATGGAAAGATATAAATTTGTTGGACTGATTCTTCATGTGGAAATTATACAACTAAAGTGTAGATATGGACATTTTTAAAAACATGTACCTTATTCATTGCATCGAAATTTAAAGACAATGAATCAAGCCCTCTATTTAGTGAGGACTCATTTAACATTTGACCAAATTGTGATTAATGAACATGTAACACATGTCAATTATTTCTAACAATGCAATGATATGTATCTAGATCTAATAACAATAAAACTATCCTCGAATGCATGAAAAACTTACAAACTAAAACACATACTGATCCAATGCTTGATTCCTCATTCCTAATTAACTCTTTCCATCAACTATGATAAAATTTGGGATACGCCCGTAGCTCTTCTACGCTCATGGAATCTATCTCCTCATCCATCTTGTCGACATAACTCTCCCAAATAGTGGATTTCTCCCTCTGTCGGTTCAAGCCAGCATCAATACCATACAAAATGGATTCTAGGTTATCTCCAATTGTAGTCCTCACCTCCTTACAAAATTGCGATGTGGCTTGCATCTCTGCGTGTGAAGAAGATGACCCTATTGGGAGAGATACCAAAGGTGGTGGAGGCCTCGACAATTATGCATCTCGATATGCCCCTTTTTCGATTATATGTTCGACCTTTACCAACCATGTAACATCGAGATGGTACGCTGGTATATTCAGGGTGCATGACCAAAACAAATTCTACATAGAAAAGTCTAGAAAATCAAATTGGAACCTCATCATTCCATGGAAACCTCCCATATGCTTCCAAGAATCTATTATAGATATGTCCTGCAACGTTTGGGTGCTTGAAATACTGCACCTTCAACATCAGTTTCTTTGGACCTTGCTTGAAATTAAACATTGAAATTGCATCCTCTTTTGACACCCTGTTTTGTACTACTTCCCATTTATCATGGCCTATCACCTCTGAATTTCGTCTCCTCATCAAATCTATGAATGTATCATACATTGGCCCAAGGTTCTGATATACATTAATAAATTTTTGCAAAGAATGAAAAAAAATCTCCAAGCTTTTCTTACTCTCTACATGGAGAACCATATGCTTAAGATTATTCTCGAGCCTAGCATGATGGGATGAGCATCATTGGAGTGGAATTGCTTCAACATTTCCTTCCCAGGTAAGATATTCATCAACATCCAAGGGATAGGTGGTTGTAGGGGTGTAATATTAATTTTCTTGATAGCATTGCCTTAATCCACCTTCACCCTCTACATGAACATTGGACTCTGCTTGATTTTCACTCTCTCTTTCATTATCGACCCCCTGATAAAACCGATCCTATACACAAAGAAACAATTGAAAATATTCACAACATTGAATACAAAACATAAAAAATAAATATAAAAAATAAAAAACATATAAAAAATAGACACAAAAAAATACAAAAATAGAAGAAATTTACCAAACATATCTTGTTGATGTGATGGGGTCTCCACATTCTTCAGAGTGGTGGTATTTATGTCTAACCTATTTAAATAAGTTGAATCCCCAATAGTATCCTGAGAACTCTATCCCGATTCTCTATTGACTTATTCATCTGATAATATCCTCCTTCCACTAGACTTCCTTTTGTCATTGCCTGCCCCTACTTGACTACAATATCTTGCTAAAATAGGGATCTTTAACGACCTAGGTATCTATGTTGGACTAGAGGTCCCTCTTATTCCTTCATTGGAAATCCTCAAACATTTGCGAGGTCTATTTGGAGATTCGCGTCCCAATGAATCACCTCCATCCATCCTTCAAAAATACAAGAAAATAAAAACATAAGGTATAAACAAGTTCAAGGCATAGGCATATATATTAAATAAAGTTACAAATAAATTTGTGAGATTATTCTCATAAGTATGGGGCCAATAATATTTTGGATTAGAAGGGAGCAAAAGGACATATTCAAGTCATATTTAATTTGTTCTTAAATGAGCAAAAAAAGTTAACAAATACGATACCTCCTCTCTCCATACTCTTCATCCATGTCTAAAAGCCTACCCCAAGTTTGGACTTAAAGAGATCTACGATCAATTTGTTTGGCAAAGGTGGAATGTGATATGCCTTCGAAAAAGGCACATTGAAGTTAGATGGATCAAACACCTTAACTAGGGACATAGAGGTCGAAGGTTAAGTATGGATATTGATTATAGTATAGTGCTTTTCTAGGTGGAACATTCAAGCTTGGTTTCAAGCATGATGAAGTATAGGGACTTAATAATGGCAGTTTTCAGTTTGGCTTAGCTAGCCAAGTCTAATAAGTGAGGCTTGAAAAGTTAGGTTTTTTCAATCACAAGGACTGAGGCACAAATCACCAATTCTAGGATAAGGATATAATGATTTATAAATGGGCTATGATTCACTAAGGAGTTATTCAATGAAGATTAAGAAAAGAAAAGAAAAGAAAAAAAAAACATGTCTTTATAGGTTTAAGAAACACACTAATCTAACATATTAGATATTTTTCCTTACTTGGCCAATGTTATGGGTTGAGTTGTTTGGAGATCTATCCTTCAAAGAGGGAATCCCAATTATATTGAAAATCGGGTTTGGGTTATATGTGGGAGTGCTCGAGCTAACATATTCACCCTTGTTGCTTCATTCCAATATTGGAGGTGGGACACACATGAGCTGGTTCCTATGGTTGGGAGGAAAAATGATCCTATGGAGATATTTTCTTAAGTGCTATAACAACTAAGTATTTTATCTTAAATATTTAAGTTACAAGAATTAATTGTTGTATTTTTCGTTTAAGTAAATGTTATGAGCATAAATTGGTGAATGATTATGTTCAAGATATATATATATTCATATTCTGGGTTGTCTAAGAATTATGTGTAGATTTTTAAGGTTGCATCATCCATCAACTCATATTACTATATAGCCCATAATTTAGCCTATGTTATGTAAATTAAGAGGAAACCATGCCAAATGTATGGAATTAGCATTATGAGGATAAAAATGATTATATAACTAGAAGAATATATATATATATATATATATAT